>ML664177.1:9175468-9271063 GCA_007570785.1 Antilocapra americana | reverse complement strand
ACCCGGCAATCCCACTGCTGGGCATATACACCGAGGAAACCAGAATTGAAAGAGCCACGTGCACCCCAATGTTCATCGCTGCATTGTTTACAATAGCCAGGACATGGAAGCAACCTAGATGCCCATCAACTGACGAATGGATAAGAAAGCTGTGGTATATATACACAATGGAATATTACTCAGCATTAAAAAAAAATTCATTTGAAGCAATTCTACTCAGATGGACGAAACTGGAGCCCATTATCCAGAGTGAAGTAAGCCAGAAGCAAAAACAACAATACAGTATATTAACACATATATATGCCTTTTTTATTCTATCTGCTTTTCTTCTATATTGATGAATATTTGTATTTAATTGCCTAATATTGAACTTTAGAATTTCTGCATTTTAGCCTAACTTTTGAGTGCAAAGTTCTGGTAGCAAATTTCTTTGTTTCTTGGCTATTTGTCAGTAACAGTCACTATTCTTCATTTTGAAAGCCAAAGCTTAAATTAGCAGAGCAAATGATATAGCAGATGTTTGTAAAGATAAAAATTCTCTTATCATTAAAAGACTAGAGGAGAAATAGTATCTGGACAGAAATAAATTATGCCTATAGTATCCTAATTTACATTATGTAAACTGTGTTAATATGTCTTATTATTTTGTAAGAGTAAGGAAGAAATTCTGTTTCTTTCACAATTAATGATAACAGTGAATTGTTAGCGTATTTGTGTCTGTGTGATCATACAACTATTGTAGCTGAGGCTGAAAAGGCATTGCCATGTTTTGGGAGGTAGTAGATCTTTCTCTACACTAATCTGTGACGATTTTGATTACACTTAAGGAGGAGAGGTTGATGTCAGTGATGTGGGAAATGTTCTAAGGAAAATGGGAGTAACTGTCACAGATAAGGAACTTGTAGAGCCGGTGAAAAATCTGACATTTGATGGTAAGCATTTAAAATATAAATATGGTCTTGTGGAAGTATATATTTCTTATGTTGTGAGAATGTCTATAAACTTTCTAATATGATAATATAGAAAAAATACTTTAAAAAAGTATTTAGAATGAATTATTTCATGCTTGTGTAATATAGATAGATAATATAAAGATATATTCAGGTTTGTTAATATGAGTTACCTTGGGGCTTGTGGCTGCACTTATAGACTTAGAAGGAAGAAGGGGAAGAAGGGTTTAATCAAATCTGTAAGCAAAGTATCTCAATGTTGAATTTTAAAATAATTTCTCCTATAGGACAGAAAAGAAAATAATAAAGTCTGTGTCAGAACAGTGAAGTCAAAGGGAAAATGCATGAGTATTTTAGTTATGAGTTGAAATAGCAGCTCTAATAAAATAGCAAAAATGAGTCCACTTTTTAGTGAGAAGGTGAAATTATTTTTTCTGTTGCTGTGAGTTGTTAAATAGTAACTCAAGCCCTTTTGAAGCTTATGGTTCATAAACGTATCACCATGATCCTACTAAGGAAAGAGATTCTGTTATGAAACTCCATTATTGACCCATTTACTATGTATCCTTGATATTCCTACTGAAGATATCTCTAATATGCAGAAATGAAGAGCTTTGGATATATCAGATTTTGCTCATGTAGTTTTGTGTTTCCAAGGAGGGATTATTAATGTGAATAAACTTGATTCAGATTTGAAACCCATGAGATGTGACTTCACAGAAGAACCAGTCAAGGTTTTCAAACATAACCTGCCCACTGATGGTAAACATATAAGATATTTTTAAGTTCCTCAAGAAAACCTGGGAATTTCTACAAATGTAAATTAGTCAAATCCACTAATATTTATTAAGCATGTATGTGCTCAGTTGCTCAGTCGTGTCCAACTCTTAGCGACCCCATGGACTGTAGCCCACCACGTTCCTCTGTCTATGTGATTCTCCAGGCAAGAATACTGGAGTGGGTTGCATTTTCTACTCCAGGGGATCTTTCCAACCCAGGGATCAAACCCGCATCTCTTAGCATCACCAACTCAATGGACATATGTTGACAAAACTCCAGGAGATAGTGAAGGACAGGGAAGCCTGGCATGCTGCAGTCCACAGGGTCACAAAGTCAGACACGACTTAGCGATTGAACAACAAGTGGTTAAGAATCCACCTGCCAGTGAAAGAGATGCAAGAGATGTGGGTATTACCCTTGGTTGAGAAGATCCCCTGGAGTAGGAAATGGCAACGCATCCCAGTATTCTTTATCGCTAGTGCCACTATAAGCAGCAAGCATATAAACTGTATAACATGGCCATTATATACTTATAGACATTATCCTTATATATGTTCAAAAATTTCAAAGATTCAGACATGACCGAGTAAGGGAGTGACTTACATATTTTATAAATAGTAATCTGTGTCTCTTGATCCCACATTCCTAATTTGTCCTAACCTCCTTGCCTCACCCTCTAGTGCCCACTAGTTGACTATATAGCTGTGAATCTATTTCTATTCTGCTATATACATTCATTTGTTTTATTTTTTAGATTCTGCATGTATGTGATATTATACAGTGTTTCAGATATCTTTATTTGACTTATTTCACTAAGCGTAATGTTCTTTAGGTCCATCCATGTTGATGCAAATGGAAAAATTTCATATTTCTTTATGGCTGAGTAGTATTCTGGTGTGTGTGTGTGTGTACACAATATCTTCTTTTTCCATTCATCTATTGATGGACACTTAGGTTGTTGCTTCCATATCTTGGCTATTGTTAATAATACTGCTATGGATATTGTGGTGCATTTGTCTTTTCAAATGAGTGTTTTTGTTTTTTTCTGATGTATACCCAGGAATGGAGTTGCAGGGTCATACAGTAAATCTATTTTTAATTTTTTGAGAAACCTCCACAATGACTGTGCTAATTTATATCCTACCAACAGCATACAAGTTTTCTGTAAGTTTGTTATATCTTTAACCAAATTTGGAACATTTCCAATCATTATTTCTTCAAATCTTTTTTTCTTCCCCTGTCTCAGTCTCTTTCTCTCCATTTGGAACTCCAATGGCATGTATGTTAGACCCCTTGATATCTCTCACAGTCACCTGATGCTTTGCATTTTTTCCTGTGTTCCTTAGATTAGATCATTTCTATTGAATTATCTTCAAGTTCATTGTTTTCTCTATAATCTTCATTCTGCTATTGATCCCACCCATTAAAATCTTATTTATTGTATTTTTCAGTTCTGAACTTTCTCCCTGGTTCTTCTCTATAGTTCCTGTTTCTTGACTGATAATTTCTACCTTGCCATTCAAATGTATTTACCTTTACCTCATGCGAACATAGGCTTAAGAGCTGATTTTAAAAGCCTATTTCTGATAACAGTAATGGCTCCTCTCCAGTTTGTAACATAAAGTGAATCTCAGAAACTCAAAAGAATATTCTCTGGTGAATGCCATGATCTAGGGCAGAGTTGAGCAATGTTCCTAAAAAGTCCAGATAATAAATATTTTAGGCTGCAGGCCATGTGATCTCTGTCATAACTACTCAATAACAAAAGTGCAAAAGCAGCCAAAACAATGAGTAAAACAAGAGTGTATTTTTGTTTCAGTAAAACTTTATTTGTAAACACTAAAATTTAAGTTTCATATAATTTTTATGTGTCACAAATACTATTCTTCTTTGGGGGTTTTCAACCATTTAAAAATGCAAATACAATCCTTAGCTCATGAGCTATATAAAAATGGGTTGTGGACTGGGTTTGGCCAATAGACCATAGTTTGCCAACCTCTGATCTAGGTAGTAGGGCACATTTTCTAATATATAATTTCTGAAAACCAGGGTTTATAAGTTGAAGATTGACATGGGGCACAATGGGAAAGGATGGACTTTCACAATATAAGAGTTTCATTCTGAGTCTGAGTCATTTTATTATTCTTATTTCTACCTTTTACATCTCAAGGGAAAGTTGATCTTGTAAAGTTGACGGATGGAGCAAAAGCTCTTACAGGTGAGAAGTTAGTATAAATTTTACTCAAGATTATATTCTAAAGATTTTAATTTTTGTTTTACAAATTTTTTAATTTATTTAATTTCTTAGAGTTAGACTTTTGATTGTCTAAGTTTTAGTAATGAAATTTCAGTTCTGTATCTTAGTAGTGAATTGTCTTTGGACTTGACATTATTATATCACCTTTCCTATGTTATGGAGAAAACCCTAAATTATAGATTAAATCAATGAATAGTAAAAGTAAAGTTCTGATAAAGATATGTGACTGTATTATTTAAAGATGATCAGAAACATTACTTGATCTGATGACAGACTATTTAGATTAGTCCTAATAAAATCCTAGTTCACTAGAAAATTATGTAACTCTCATTTTCTTGTGTTGATAGTCTATATTTTTGTAACTATTATTTCCATGAATATGACATGGATCATTTTACTACAGTTAAGGAATCTATTTATATGGATACTATTGATTGTATGTTTAGGTATGTTAGACTCTGAATTTGCTCTTCGTTGAGTAGTGAAGTTCATGTGAAGTAGGCTGAGACTATTTTTTTTAATGTTTTGAAATTGGTTCATCCTTAAAATTTTCATCTGATTGCATTTTGTGTTTTTTAAGGAGGGGAGATTAATGCCAGTAATGTGGAAAATGTTGTGAGAAGCATGGGGATGGAGCTCACAGAAGAGGAATGGGTAAACCTGCTGAAAAATCTGCCTGTAGAAGGTGAAAATTATAAACACTAGTATAGCCTTTAAGGAAACTTAGTCCTATGTATTCATGAAAAGTTTAAAACTTCCTCTATCTGATCATGGAAGAAAGAATATGTTTCTTGAAATATTTAGCATGATCTTGTTCCTTCAGAAGGAGATGTTCCATCTGAGTTTAGGAATGGATACAGCAGTCATGAATCCTGCCATCAGAGGAAAAGTCATACTGTCACTTTTGAGTCCACTAAGAAGCCAAAAATTAATCTAAATATGAAAAACAGAAAGTACGTCCTAGGATTAAGGTAGTAGCTAAATCAAAAAGTAAATGGAAAATACTGTGTTTCAGCATGGGGGCTAGCAGAAGTACCTGCCTCTATTGCTCAGGAGTAGGTGGATTGTCTGCATTATGAACCTTGTCTGTTTCTTGATTTTGTTATTTTAGAGCAAACTGGACATTTCTAGTGCAAATAATCAAGTATATCTTTTTAAAATTCTAGCTTTGATATTTTAATACATTTCTATATAATTTGTGGCCTGAAATGTGCAGTTTCTTATAGCAGATGGAAAGATCTAGTGAAGTAGGCTGATGGATGGTATGAAGTCTCTTAGAGGTGAGTAAGAATCATGGTGAAATACAAATGGAAATGAGATCTCTCAAGTTCTTTGTTTCTACACATTCCTAAGCATTTAATTGTTAATATTGTCACTGGTCATATGTATCGATATTATACTCATCTTCCTTCCAAGGACTACTTGTAATGTGCTATTTTGCTTTTATTTTTGTATCTTGGGATGAAGTCCCCTGCTCTTTGGGAGTTTTTGAACTTAAGGGGAAAAAAAATGAAGCCTATAATTTTTTTTAAAAAAGTAATGAGAAATTCATTTATGCAGGTAATTTGTTCATTAGTGGAAATAATCTAAACTTTCGGTTAACAAAAATTAACTGCACTTATTGGTGAAAAATGAAGATTTGTCATTTCTACTACTGAATTGACTATACTCTTAAAATTAATTAATTTTCTCCTTCAAAATGTTTTACTGTATTGATTAATCCTTAAAGCCAGATTTACATGAAGAGGTTTCAATTATTGTCTACTATTAATTCTCTTTGTCATTTTTATCAGATGTGTTGGGCCTTGGGCCCATCTTTTATGATGAAAAAGATAGTGATAATACATAAGAATTAATAGTTTTGTCACTTTTTGGAGTCCTTAAATTTTACTTATATAGATCTGTTTCCCAAGGAGGGGCAGTTGATGTCAATAAGCTGGATACAGTTCTGGGAAACATGGGCATGAACCTCACAGAAAAGGAACCTAAAGATCTGACACAAAATCTGCCAGTGAATGGTAAGCATTTAAAGATCACTGAACTCCTCAGGAGGACAGGAATTTGTGCAATTGTGTATAAAAACCTTGGAGTGTGATTATTTAGAATCAAAAAGCCATTCTGGAAAGCATAGAGGGGAAAAAATGGATCTAAATTAAGACTCAGTCCTTTCTCCAATCAGTCTTATCAATTTCTTGATAAGAAATTTCTTTTTCCACTGTGGAGATAAGCTCAAGGAAATATCTAGGACCACTGGCAGGGCAGAGAAAAGAATAAAGTAAAAAAGAGGAAAAAGTAAAACGTTTAAGAGGAAGTTAAGGAGGATCAAAATTTTTTTTAAAAAGTGAGAACAAGAAGGGAGAAATGAAAATAGTGGAAAATTTGTAAAATGCCCTCAGGAATTTTCTTGAGTGAGTAGTGAGAGTCATATCCCACTCCCCTCAGCCCCATTTGAAATAGAATGTTTAAAAGGAATAGGGAACGAACACAACTTTATAAATCAACTATACTCCAATAAACTTTAAAATATATATATTTATTTATTTTCTTTACATTATTGTGTTGAATAAGGAACAATGAATGTAACTCTCCCTTCACCACAGGTGGTCGCTACCACAGTGGAAAGACCATTGTGGTGATTCTAGAAAGTATACCTTGTTTCTCTGACTCTGTGTGTGTGTGTGTGTGATATATGTAAATATATGTAGATGTAATTCTCACAAAAGCTCAATAAAAATACATGCTGTTATTTAAACATGCATTTGAGAATCTGGAAAATGGGTGAATTAGCTAAATTTTTTCTCTATTATATTTGTAATTTTTGTATCTTTTTCAAAATTGACTTTGTAACCAGGTAATCAACAACACTAATGATCTCATTGCTGAAATTATGCTCAACCTTCATCTTACTTGATATCAGCAACATTTAACATAGTCTGTCATTTCCTCCCTCCTAATGCCATATCTTCACTTGGCTTCCAGGGTACACACTCATTTTTTTCTCTATTTCATGCACTGATCCACATTTGTCTCCTTTTCTGATTCCTTCTCACTTCTCATTATTCAAATGCTCCAAAGGTCAGTCCTGGGACCCCTTCTCTGTGTATGTATAGTTATTGTGTGTGTGTGTTTGTTCAGTAGCTCAGTTGTGTCCAGCTCTTTGCGGCCCCATGAACTGTAGCCTGCCAGGCTCCTCTGTCCATGGAATTTTTCTAGGCAAGAATACTGGAGCAAGTTGCCATTTCCTACACTAGGGCATCTTCCTGACCCAGGAATCTCTTATATCTCCTGCATTGGCAGGCAGATTTTTTGCTACTAGCACCACCTGGGAATCCCCTCTTGGTGATCTGAAAAAACCTCATAACTTTAAATGCTATCTTTATACTGATAAATTTCAATTTGTGTACATTTGTGGTCTGGGCCTCTGCTGTGAATTCTAGAATCATGTATTCAATAGGTGACTTGGATATCTTATAAAATCCATAACTTAATATGCCTAAAACCAAACTCCTAATCTTCTACTCCAAAACAACTCTCCTCTGTAAGTCTCTTCTATATCAATAAATTCAACTTCATTTGTCCCATTGCTTTGGCTAAAAACTTTGGAGTCATCCTGTCTTTCTTTTTCTAATCTAATCATTGAGCCATTAATATTGGCTCTCCCTTCAGAATTGTAACTTTCCTACAGTCTGACACCTCTTGCCACTTCCAACATTCTTTCCCTTTTCCAAGCCACTATCACTCTTCTGGATTATTGACATAGTCTTCTAACTGGTCTCCCTGTTTTCACATTTGTCCCTTGTTGATGATTCTCTGGATAGTATCCAACATTAATTACCCTGTTAAAATATAAATCAGATCATGAAACTCCTCTATGCAGAAAGCAAGATATGGCTTCTCATATCTCTCAGGGTAAAAGTCAAAGTTCTTACTATGACCTAGAAAGCCTTGTATAATTTTCTCAGCTCCTCTGATATCTTCTCCTACTATTTTTCACTGCTTCAGTCCATTCCAGATGCACAGCTCTCCAGACACACAAGCCAGTCATGCTTCCATCTTAAGACTTTTTACTTATTCTTACCTCAGCTTGGAACACTTCTCTCAGATATCTACCTGGCTTATTCCCTCATCTTTATGTTTTCTGACATGTCACCTCAGTGAGAACATTCATAACTTCTTTATTTAAATCGCAGCAGTTTAAAAACTCCATTCTCAGCATATTTTATCCCCTCTCTGAGATTTATTTTTTGCTGTAGCACATCCCACCTTCTAATATAATTTTTTTCATTCAATCCCCTGCTATATCCTCAGTAATTGGAACAGGGGCTAGTACCATGTAGGTAATCAATAAATATTTTTGCATTAAATTAAATCTATTAACTTTCTATAATATACATTGCTAAGTAATACAGTTGGATAGATTGTACTCAAAGTTATTTACAATGTAAACATATAATACAAAGTAATAAATCATTGGGGTAAAATAAGAAAAAAATAAGAAACTATGTTTAAATTGAGCAGATAATCTCCAAAATCCAATCAAAATACTAGAAAGAATATGAATATGAGGCACTTTTAGGTCCTGCTCCATCAGCATATTAATAGAAGAGTGTACTCCAAAGTTTCCAAGCAAGAAAACCAATTCCATAGAAAGAGCAACTTGAAGTTCATCATCTGCCGTGTGTGTGACTCAAAAACCTGGAAAGATATGAAATCAATTGTACTGTTATTATAGTCATTTGAACATTTAGAATTAACCTTTTTTCCCAGTAATCTTGAAAGAAAGTAGTAGTCGTTCAGTTGTGTCTGACTCTTTGTGATACCATGGACCACAGCCCACCAACCTCCTCTGTCCATGAATTCTCCAGGCAAGAATACTGGAGTGGGTTACCATTCCCTTCTCCAGGGGACCTTCCTGACCCAGGAGTTGAACCTGGGTCTCCTATATTTCAGGCAGATTCTTTATTGTCTGAGCTACCAGGAAAACAGATTTTAAAAATCAAGTAAAACTGTAAATAAAATTTTAGAATAAGTCTTAGAAAATTGATACATTCTTTGGTATTCCATATTACTTTTTGCTGTCTTTAATTTATATCTTATTTTACAGCTGGTGGGAAAGTCACTCTGAAAAAGGTGATGGATCGGGTGAAAAATTTCTCAGGTGAGTAAAAAGTTATTATAAAAAGCTGTTATCCTTAAACCTTTTGCTGTACTATTTTTTTTTGAAGGATAATTGCTTTACAGAATTTTGTTGTTTTCTGTCAAACCTCCACATGAATCAGCCATAGGTATACATATATCTCCTCCCTCTTGAACCTCCCTCCCGTCTCCCTCCCCATCCACACTTCCAGGCTGACACAGAGCCCCTGTTTGAGTTTCCTGAGCATACAGTAAATTCCTGCCAGCTATCTGTTTTACACATGGTAATGTAAGTTTCCATCTTACTCTTTCCATACATCTCACTTTCTCTTCCCCTCACCCCATGTCCATAAGTCTATTCTCTATGTCTGTTTCTCCATTGCTGCCCTGAAAATAAATTCTTCAGAACCATTTTTCTAGATTCCATATATGTGTGTTCAGTTTGTCACTCAGTCGTGTCCGACTCTTTGCAACCCCGTGAATCGCAGCACACCAGGCCTCCCTGTCCATCACCAACTCCCGGAGTCTACCCAAACCCATGTTCATCAAGTCAGTGATGCTATCCAGCCGTCTCATCCTCTGTCATCCCCTTCTCCTCCTGCCACCAATCCTTCCCAGCATTAGGGTCTTTTCCAATGAGTCAGCTCTTCACATGAGGTGGCCAAAGTATTGGAGTTTCAGTTTCAATATCAATCCTTCTAATGAAAACCCAGGACTGATCTTCTTTAGGATGGACTGGTTGGATCTCTTTGCAGTCCAAGGGACTCTCAAGAGTCTTCTCCAACACCACAGTTCAAAAGCATCAATTCTTTGGCACTCAGCTTTCTTCACTGTCCAACTCTCACATCCATACATGACTACTGGAAAAACCATAGCCTTGACTAGACGACCTTTGCTGGCAAAGTAATGTCTCTGCTTTTCAATAGACTATCTAGGTTGGACATAAACTTCCTACCAAGAAGCAAGCGTCTTTTAATTTCTTGGCTGCAATCACCATCTGCAGTGATTTTGGAGTCCCCCAAAATAAAGTCTGATACTGTTTTCACTGTTTCCCCATCTATCTACCGTGAAGTGATGGGACCAGATGCCATGATCTTGGTTTTCTCAATGTTGAGCTTTAAGCCAACTTTTTCACTTTCCTCTCTCACTTTCCTCAAGAGGCTTTTTAGTTCCTCTTCACTTTCTGCCATAGGGGTGGGGTCATCTGCATATCTGAGGTTATTGATACTTCTCCCAGCAATCTTGATTCCAGCTTGTGCTTCTTCCAGCCCAGCATTTCTCATGATGTACTCTGCATAAAAGTTAAATAAGCAAGGTGACAATATACAGCCTTGACATACTCCTTTCCCTATTTGGAACCAGTCTTTTGTTCCATGTCCAGTTCTAACTGTTATTTCTTTCTTGACCTGCGTACAGGTTTCTCAAAAGGCAGGTCAGGTGGTCTGGTATTACCATCTCTTTCAGAATTTTCCACAGTTTATTGTGATCCACACAGTCAAAGGCTTTGGCATAGTCAATAAAGCATAAGTAGATGTTTTTCTGGAACTCTCTTGCTTTTTTGGTGATCCAGCGGATGTTGGCAATTTGAATATGATATTTATCTTTCTCTTTCTGACTCACTTCACTCTGTATAATAGGTTCTAGTTTCATCCACCTATTTTTAACTTATATTTTCTAACTACCTAATCACTAACTTTTAACTTATCACAGTTAGAAGTGGATAAGAAAGCTGTGGAGTTTTAGCTTATCACTGTTAAGATATTTGTAGCTGTCTCACTCAGACATTAGATAGTTTAGATTTTAACCACAGATTAAAGGGCTATGTCTTGCTAACATGTTTCACTCTGTAGTTTATTTTCTAAGAATACAATTTACTATGCAGAAAACTTTACTCAAAATTCAGATAGGCACAGTAAATAGATAAAATTGCTGCCCTTGTCATTGTGAAAAACTAATCACATAATTTAGATGAGTAAATAGTTCAGAAGAATGTGAATGTTTAGATTAGCCACCTGTATTATTGTAGCATTATTTGTTCAGTCGTGTCTGACTCATTGTGACCCCATGAACTGGAGCCCACCAGACTCCTCTGTCCAAAAAATTTTCCAGGCAAAAACACTGGAATGGGTTGCCATTTCCTCTTCCAGGGGATCTTCCTGACCCAGAGATCAAACCCAGGTCTCCTACATTGCAGGCAGATTCTTTATCATCTGAGCCACTAAATTGCTTTAGTTGTGTCTGACTCTTTGCGACCCCATGAACTGTAGCCTGGCAGGCTCCTCTATCAGTGGGATTTCCCAGACAAGAATACTGGAGTGTGTTGCCATTTCCTTTACCAGGGGATCTTCCCAATCCAGGGATTGAACCTGAGTTTCTTACATCTCCTACATTGGCAAACTGGCTCTTTACCACTAGCACCACCTGGGAAGGCCCTGAGGCACCAGGGAAGCCCTTATATTGCTCTCACTGGCCAATTGTGCACCTATAATTTATTGTCTCTTGTCCATAAAATTAGATCTTCCTTTTCACTGAATCAGAGAAATGACTTCATTTTATGGTTTCTCTATTGATTCTGTGTGTGAATGTGTTAGTTGCTCAGTCATTTCCCCATGGACTGTAGCCCATCAGGCTTCTATTTTTGTGGGATTCTCCAGGCAAGAATACTGGAATGGATTGCCATTCCCTTCTCCAGAGGATCTTCTCAACACAAGGATCAAACCTTGGTCTTCTGCATCTTATACAGATTCTTTACCAGTTGAGCTACAGGCAAGTCTTAATTGATTCTGTATATAATGCTGGGCTGGATGAAGCACAAGCTGGAATCAAGATTGCCGGAAGAAATATCAGTAACCTCAGAAACACAGTTGACACCATGCTTATGGTAAAAAGCGAAGAAGAACTAACGAGCCTCTTGATGAAAGTAAAAGAGAAGAGTGAAAAAGTTCGCTTAAAATTCAACTCAACATCCATTTATGATAAAAAGCCCTCCAGAAAGCAGGAATAGAAGGAACATACCTCAACATAATAAAAGCTATATATGACAAACCCACAGCAAACATTATCCTCAATGGTGAAAAATTGAAAGCATTTCCCCTAAAATCAGGAACAAGACGAGGGTGCCCACTCTCACCACTACTATTCAACATAGTTTTGGAAGTTTTGGCCACATCAGATCAGAAAAAGAAATAAAAGGAATCAAAGCTGGAAAAGAAGTAAAACTCTCAGTGTTTACAGACGACATGATCCTCTACATAGAAAACCCTAAAGACTCCACCAGAAAATTACTAGAGCTAAGCAATGAATGTAATAAAGTTGCAGGATATAAAATTAACACACAGAAACCCCTTGCATTCCTATACACTAACAATGAGAAAACATAAAGAGAAATTAAGGAAACAATTCCATTCACCATTGCAATGAAAAGAATAAAATACTTAGGAATATATCTACCTAAAGAAACAAAAGACCTATATATAGAAAACTATAAAACACTGATGAAAGAAATCAAAGAGGACAAAAATAGATGGAAAAATATACGATGTTCATGAATTGGAAGAATCAATATAGTGAAAATGAGCATACTACGCAAAGCAGTCTATAGAGTCAATGCAATCCCTATCAAGCTACCAATGGTCTTTTTCAGAGAACTAGAACAAATACTTTCATAATTTGTATGGAAATACAAAAAACCTTGTATAGCCAAAGCAATCTTGAGAAAGAAGAATGGAACTGGAAGAATCAACCTGCCTGACTTCAAACTATACTACAAAGCTACAGTCATCAAGACAGTATGGTACTGGCACAAAGAGAGAAATAAAGATCAATGGAACAAAATAGAAAGCCCAGAGATAAATCCATGCACCTATGGATCTTTGACAAAGGAGGCAAGAATATACAATGGAGAAAAGACAATCTCTTTAACAAGTGGTGCTGGGAAAACTGGTCAACCACTTGTAAAAGAATGAAACTAGAACACTTTCTAACACCATACACAAAATAAACTCAAAATGGATTAAAGATCTAAATGTAAGACCAGAAACTATAAAACTCCTAGAGGAAAACAGGCAAAACACTCTCCGACATAAATCACAGCAGGATCCTCTCTGACCCACCTCCCAGAGTAATGGAAATAAAAGCAAAAATAAACAAACAGGACCTAATTAGACTTAAAAGCTTTTGCACATGAAGGAAACTTTAAGCAAAGTGAAAAGACAGCCTTCAGAATGGGAGAAAATAATAGCCAACGAAGCAACTGACAAAGAATTAATCTCAAAAATATACAAGCAACACCTGCAGCTCAATTCCAGAAAAATAAATGACCCAATCTTAAAAAATGGGCCAAAAAACTAAACAGACAGTTCTCCAAAGAAGACATACAGATGGCTAACCAACACATGAAAAGATGCTCAACATCATTCATTATCAGAGAAATGCAAATCAAAACCACAATGAGGTACCATCTCATGCCTGTCAGAATGGCTGCTTTCCAAAAATCTACAAACAATAAATGCTGGAGAGGATGAAAAGGGAACCCTCCCACACTGTTGGTGGGAATGCAGACTAGTACAGCCACTATGGAGAACAGTGTGGAGATTCCTTAAAAAACTGGAAATAAAACTGCCATATGACCCAGCAATCCTACTGCTGGGCATACACACTGAGGAAACCAGAATGGAAAGAGACACGTGTACCCCAGTGCTCATCGCAGCACTGTTTACAATAGCCAGGACAGGGAAGCAACCTAGATGTCCGTCAGCAGACGAATGGATAAGAAAGCAGTGGTACATATACACAATGGAATATAACTCAGCTATTAAAAAGAATGCATTTGAATCAGTTCTAATGAGGTGGATGAAACTGGAGCCTGTTTTACAGAGTGAAGTAAGTCAGAAAGAAAAACGCCAGTACAGTATACTAATGCATATGTATGGAATTTAGAAAGATCGTAACGATAACCCTTTATTCGAGACAGCAAAAGAGACACAGATGTATAGAACAGTGTATTGGATTCTATGGGAGAAGGTGAGGATGGGATGATCTGAGAGAATAGCACTGAAACATGAATATTATCATATACGACACGAATTGCCAGTCCAGTTCCAATGCATGAGACAGGGTGTTCAGGGCTGGTGCACTGGGATTACCCAGAGGGATGGGTTGAGGAGGGAGGTGGGAGAGGGATTCAGGATGGGGAACACATGTACACCCATGGCTGATTCATGTCAATGTATGGCAAAAACCATTACAATATTGTAAAGTAATTAGCCTCCAGTTAAAATAAAATAATTAAATTTTTTAAAAAACCTCTACATTCAGAAAACTAAGATAATGGCATCCAGTCCCATCACTTCATGGCAAATAGATGGGGAAACAGTGGAAACAGTGACAGACTTTATTTTGGGGGGCTCCAAAATCACTGAAGATGGTGATTGCAGCCATGAAATTAAAAGATGCTTGTTCCTTGGAAGAAAAGCTATGACCAACCTAGACAGCATATTGAAAAGCAGAGACATTTCTTTACCATCAAAGTCCATCTAGTCAAAGTTATGGTTTTTCCAGTAGTGTGTATGAATATGAGAGTTGGACTATAAACAAAGCTGAGTGCCAAAGAAGTGATGCTTTTAACTGTGGTATTGGAGAAGACTCTTGAGAGTCCCTTGGACTGCAAGAAGATCCAGCCAGTTCACCCTACAGGCAATCAGTCCTGAATATTCATTCAAAGGACTGATGTTGAAGCTCCTTCAAAAACTCCAGTATTTTGGCCACCTGATGTGAAGAACCAATTCATTAGAAAAGACCCTGATGCTGGGAAAGATTGAAGGCAGGAGGAGAAGGGGACAACAGAGAATGAGATGGTTGGATGGCATCACCAATGCAATGGATATGAGTTTGAGTAGGCTTCAGGAATTGGTGATGAGCAGGGAAGACTGGCATGCTGTAGTCCGTGGGGTTGCAAAGAGTTGGACATGACTGAGCGACTAAACTGAACTGATGTGGATATATTTCATTCTGCCCTTGCATGTTCTCAAATTGTTACCTTCTGAGCCACCAGGGAAGCCCCTGATTCCTCATAGGCATGAATATTTCATTATTTGAAATCATTAGGTAGGCCATAAAACTCTCAAATGTCTATATTCTCATCTTTTCAAAGGAAAAAAGGTTGATGTCAATGACCTTCCAGAACTTCTTAGGAATATGGGATTTGAGCTGACAAATAAGGAATGCTCAGAACTGAAGAAAATCCTACCAGTTGATGGTGAGTCACATGGTTGCCACTCAGGCCTTTCATGGCCTAATTGTGTGGCCTTTTTGAGAAGTTATAAAACTTCTCTATGAAATTTCCTTTAGAAGTTTCTGAACTTTAAGAGAAAAAATTCCAGGCTGTGTAGAAACCATGTAACTGTCAATTAAATTTGCTTTTTAAGTCATTAAAACTTTCGGCTATAAGTAAAGCAATTAATATTTTGTGTGCGTATGCTTAGTCATGTTTGACTCTGTGACCCCATGACTGTAACCCACCAGGCTCCTCTGTCCATGGGATTTTCCAGGCAAAAATACTGGAGCCAGTTGCCATGTCCTACAGCAGAGGTTCTTCCCAATCCAGGGATCAAACCCACATCTCTTGCATCTCCTGCACCGGCAGGCAGATTCTTTACCACCTACACAACCTTTACCTAGAAGCCCTGACTTAATACTACTTATACTTAATTATAAAACCTAATTATAAGCAAGGAAAGAAAGGAACCTGAGGAGAGTGAAAGACTAGTAGAAGGAAGAGAAAGAAGTCAGAGGAAAAAATGGTGGCCAGGAATTCATCTTACAGTGTAGTGGACACAAGTTCGATTCCTGGTCAGGAAACTAAGATTCCCATGTGCCATGGAATGACTGAGTCAGCGTGCCACAACTAGGAAGTCCATACACGTGTTGGCAACTAAGATCTGATGCAACCGAATAAATAAGTAAATATTTTAAAAATGGGAAACAACAATATAGCAGAGTGGTTGAGAGCAAACTATCCTGTGTCTGAATGCCTAGATTCAGATCCTAGCTCCACTGCTTATCTTCTGCGTTATCTTAGACAAGTTTCTTCTAAACCTCAGTGTGTCAATTTCCTCATTTATAAAAAGAGGATAAAAATTAAATGAGATAAAGCACTTTGAAATGTGCTTAGTATAAGGTAAGATTTCAATGAAAGTTATCTGTTGTGCTGTTATTGTGGTTGTGATTATGATGGAGGTGTTGATACTGGTGGTGGTGGTAGCAATGATGGCTATAATTGTGGCGATGATGATGATGCCTCGGCATAGCCCAAACTCACAATTGCTTTGAGTAACAAAGGTCATAGGGACATGTCACTTTTTTACAAGTTGTTATTTCTACCTTCATTTTTAAAATTTCTAGTTAAAATAACATTTTAAGGAAAACTATGAAAAAATATATTTATAGAATTATGAAATACAAAATACTCTTTTATGAATGACCATACAATTTTGATTCTGACATGAATTTGCCTTTTCTTATAGCTATTGGACAGGTGTCTCAAAATAGGGTTATGGATGAAATAAAGTCTCTCAAAGGTAAGAATATACCTATTAAATTCTTGAGTCTATAACATTGTACTGTGAATATTATTGATTCATTACTTATACATCCCTAAATATCTTTATTTTATCAGATAATATTCTTTATTGTATTTTTGCATCTAGCTTTGCATTTCACCCAAGCAGGTGAAAAAAATCATTTCAAATTTACTTATATATAGCAAGTTATTTTAGAAATTTGTCACAAATAACTTGAGAGTTTATGTGACAAAAATAACCTGTTACTTCAGAAATCTATGAGATTAGTTGCTTCAGCTCTGGTTTAAAAATCATTAAGAAATTTTATGGCATATTCTCTTAGCAGAGTTATAAATAAAAGAAATTTTTATTTATAACTCTGCTACTTACTTTTTCAGTCATGAATATGATTTATTTTTATTACTGTTTTTCCATTACATTTCTGAAGTGATAATGGATATTAGAAAAATAATTCATGGGTAAAGTTATATTTTTTAATGTTTTAATGTCATTTAACTTGCCTGATTTTAATTTACTCTCTTTCTAAGGTGGGATGATTAATGTCAATGATCTGAACAAAGTTCTTGGAAACATGGGAATTAAGCTCACAGAAAAAGAAGATGAAGATCTGATAGCTAATCTTCCAGTTGATGGTGAGCATGAAGTATAAAATATACTCTAATATCCCTGAGCGCCAAGGAATTATGTCCAAGTATCTGCTAACTATTTCTATTTAGATGTCCCAGGCTAAAAAGAAATTCATTATATTTTAATTGAATAGATTCTTACCTCCATGTTCGCTGCATCTCCTATAAAACTGGGGTCATTCTTCACTCTAACTTCCCCTTAATCCTTGTCCCAGTTAAATTCTATTTAACATCCTAAAGATTTCTTTACTTCGCTTTCTTTACTCCTGACTCTCTGTTACCACTGCCCCTATAAACTGCTATTTATAGCCCCAACTTTCTACCTCATCAACGTTTGACATTGTCAGGTGTATTATTTTTTAACATGAAATTATATCTTGTTTTAAATGGCATTTGCAGATTGCCAGTGAGATTATCATCTCATATCTTTACTGATCATTCAAGCTTCCTTTTCTGTAAATTGCCTTTTCATATATTTTGCCTAAATATATTGGGTAATTTGCATTTTACTAATTAACTTGTAGTTGTTCTTTATGTACTCTGTACATGCATACTAAGTTGCTTCAGTCGTGCCCAACTCTTTGCAACCCTATGGACTACAGCCCGCCAGGCTCCCGTATCCATGGGATTCTCCAGGCCAGGATACTGGAGTGACTTGGGGATCTTCCCCACCCAGGGATCAAACCCACGTCTCTTATGGCTCCTGCATTGGCAAGTGGGTTCTTTACCACTATCGCCACCTGGGAAGACCACATACTATATGCTAATATGTATGCCAGTGGGATGTAGCATCCCACTCTGTATGCTAATAATTTTTATGTTTATATACAAGAAATCAAAAGCATCAATTCTTTGGCACTCAGAATTGATACTTTTGAACTGTGGTGTTAGAGAAGACTCTTGAGAGTCCCTTGGACAGCAAGGAGATCCAACCAGTCTCTCCTAAAGGAAATCAGTCCTGAATATTCATTGGAAGGACTGATGCTGAAGCTGAAACTCCAGTACTTTGGCCACCTGATGCTGGAAAAGACTGAAGGCAGGAGGAGAAGGGATGACAGATGATGAGATAGTGGGATGGCATCAACAACTTGATGGACATGAGTTTGAGTGCTGCAGTTAGAAACAGTTTGTAAAATTCATGGAAGACTAAGAATTACAAAGGAGGCCTGATGTGCTGCAGTCCATGGGGTCACAAAGAGTTGGACACGACTAAGTGACTGAACTGATACAAGAAATATCTGTCTTTTGCTTAGCATTTTGCTTAGATTATCACCTTTCATTGAACAGAAGTTCTTAATTTTAATAGAATTAAATTTGTCACTATCTTCCTTTATAATTTGTTTTCTGTTTAGAAAATTCTTTCTTATCATCAGATCTTAAAGATTTTTCCTATTGTTTTTATCCTATTTCTTTTTAATTGATAAGGAATTTATTTTGGATTTTTTTTTGTGACTTAAGTGATCTAATATTCTTCTGTATTAATGGCCAGTATTTCATTAGCCCTTTTCCTACTGATTTGTAATATTTACTATCATATATGCTAGAGTCAGTTTCTAAGTTTCTATACTGTTTCATTGACCTATTTTTCCCTCTATCAATATACTATACTACCTTAATAATAAGACTTTACATTAATAAATCTTGAAATTTAGTATTGTAAGCACCCCTTCTTGAGATGTGTTATATATTTATATACAATGGAGTATTACTCAGCCATGATAGAGAAGGAAATAATGCCATTCACAGCAGCATTGCAAGATTAGAGATTATCATGCTAAGTGAAGTATGTCAGATAGAGAAAGACAAATATCATATGATATCACTTACATATAGAATCTTTTAAAATGATACAAATGAACTTATTTACAAAACAGAAACAGAATCATGGACTTAGAAAACGAAGTTGGTTACCAGAGGGGAAAGCAGCGGGATAAATTAGGAGGTTGGAATTAACATACACTACTATATATAAAATAGTCAACAAGGACCTACTGTATAGCACAGGAAGCTCTTCTCAGTACTCTGTAATATCCTATATGGGAAAAGGATCTGAATAAGAATAAGAAAAAAAATAAATGTATGTATATGTATAAGTAAATCACTTTGCTGTGTACATGAAACTAACACACCATTATGAATCGATACTCTAATATAAATTTTTTAAAAGTACGCTTTCTTGTTCCTCAAAATTAAGCCAGTTATTTTGTAATTCTTAGTCTTCCATGAATTTTACAAACTGTTTCTAAAATCTAAGATTAATACCATTTGGATTTTAATTGAATATGTATTAAAATTAGTATTATGGTATTTGCAGACTCTTGTTGATTTTCTGATGTTGATCTGGTTTCCCACAACCTTACAAAGATATTTAAAATCAATTTTGTTTTCTTGTTATATTTATTTGGTTAGCAATTGCAGCCCAATTTGCATACTAGAGGTAAAACAGGCTTTCTTGTCCTTTTGTGGTTTTAATAGACACACATCTAAAGTTTCACCATTGAATAATGATGTCTACTTTTACATTTGTTTGTTTTATTGAGATGAAATTCACATATTCATATAACATAAAATTAGCTGCTATGAAATACATAATTCAGTGGCATTTAGTATATTCACGATATTGTGCAATTACCAATTCCAGAACATTTTTGTCCTCTTTTTAAGAATCTCCATTATTTTAAGCTATTACTTTATACTAATCCCACCTTTGTTATTAGGGTAATACTGGCCTCATGGAATGAATTAGGAATTATTTCCTCCTCTTCTATTTTTTGGGAAGAGTTTGAGAAAAATTGGTATTAATTCTTCTTTAAATGTTAGTTAGAATTCACCAGTGAAACCAACTGGTCCCAGACCTTTTTTTGTTGAGAAGTTTTTGATTGCTGATTCAATCTCTTTACTTGTTAAAAGGCTGTTAGAGGTCTGTTTCTATTTCTTCTGGAGTCAATTTTGGTAATTTTCTAGGAATATATCCTTTTCATCTAGGCTATCTAATTTGTTGGCATGTACTTATTCACAGTAGTCTCACATAATACTTTTTATTTCTCTGAGGTCTGTAGTATGTCCCCACTTTCCTTGTTTATTTTAGTATGTTGCATATTTTTCCTTAATCAATCTAGCTAAAGATTTGTCAGTTTTATTGATCTTTTCAAAGAGTCAACTTTTCATTTTCTTGATTCTCTTGATTTTTGTGACCTCTATTTCATTTATCTCTACACCCTAATTTATTATTCCCTACTTTCTACTAGCTTTGAATCTAGTTTCACATAATCCAGGGATTATGAAGTGCCCAGTCTTTCCTGAGGTATATGGTCACAGAGGAAGGTTACCAAACTAGAGTTTTGTTAGCAGAAAGAATAATAAGTAGTTATGGCTGATTGTTAGACAACCAGCAATGTCTGCCACATACCCCCAAAGCCTACCAGGTGGCCTAATTCATATTAACAATTCTTTACATATTTAATAAATGAATTAATCAGTAGACAAAAAATAATGAGGAAGAAAATTTCCTGTGGTGGAAAATGGTAGAAAGCGTTAATACTTTTTTCAAATGTATGCTAAGTTGCTTCAGTAGTGTCCCACTCTGTGCGACCCTATGGACTGTAGCCAGCCAGGCTCCTCTGTCCATGGGATTCTCCAGGCAAGAATACTGGAGTGGGTTGCCATTTCCTTCTCCAGGGATTCTTCCTGACCCAAGGAGCAAACTCACATCTCTGTGTCTCTTGGATTTGCAGGCAGGTTCTGGTGGCTCAGATGGTAAAAGCATCTGCCTGCTATGTGGGAGACCCTGATTCGATTCGATTAAATGACCAAAGTATAGATGTAGATGAAGCACTGTAGATGAAGCGAAGCTTCAGCTTATATAGATAATCATGTAAAGACCAACACAAATTTCATTCAATAACTAAAGATCAAACATCTAAAATATTCTAATTTATTGCGGTACTTTATATCCCTATATTCTATTATATACTATATTATCCTGTCCACATGATTAGGAGATACCTTTCACATATGTTTGTGGTGAAGCTTTGCTCTTGATTCAATAATTGAAATCAATGCTACATAGGAAAATATTATTTATTTTTATATTTTAAATCTTTAAGTAATTTTAAAAATTCTTAAATTTTATAATTCTTATTATTTTTAGGGGAAGACATTGATATCTCTGACACAGAAGGTGTTCTGGAAAACATGGGGATACAATTTTCAGATAAGGAACACTTGGAGTTATTGAAAAAGTTATCAGTTGATGGTAAGCATTTCAAATATCACTGTAAAAGAAGTTCCCAACAGGGGACAGTTTTGCTCCCGAAGAAACATTTGACAATGTCTGGAAATATTTTTGGTTGTCACAACTTGGAGGGGGAGGGGGAAGTGTCACTGGCATCTGGTGGATAGAAGGCATCTAGTGCATAGGACAGGCCCATACAGCAGAGAATTATCCAAAGTGTTAGTGGTGCTGCAATTAAGAAACTTTGCAATAAAATCTATTGGAAAACTTAGATTTGTGTGTTTAAGTAAGAATGTCTATTCCATTTGAGACTCAAAGAAAAAGTTTGTCAAAAATTAAGAAATCTTAATTGCATAATTTCGTTCTTCATTTGAAAACCAAGAAACATATCATTATTATGAATAAGTACTGAGAAATACCTTTAAGAAGAAGGAAGTGTGGATATTCAGTCATTCTGTTGTGTCCAGCTCTTCATGACTCCATGAACTGCAACAAGCCAGGCTTCCTTGTCCTTCACTATCTCCTGAGTTTGCTCAAGCTCTTGTCCATTGAGTCAGTGATGCCTTCCAACCATCTCATTCTCTCTCACATCTGTCACCTCTTGTCCTCAATCTTTCCCAGCATCAGGGTCTTTTCTAATGAGTTGGCTCTTTGCATCAGGTGGCCAAAGTGTTGGAACTTCAGCATCAGCCCTTCCAATGAATATTCAGGGTTGATTTCATTTAGGATTGACTGGTTTGATCTCATTGCTGTTCAAGGGACTCTCAAGAGTCTTCCCCTCACCACAATTCAAAAGCATCAATTTTGCAGTGCTCAGCCTTGTTTATGTCCAACTCTTACACCTGTACATGACTACTGGAAACACCAAAGATTTGACTATTCAGACTTTTGTAAGCAAAATGATGTCTCAGCTTTTTAATATACTGTCTAGGTTTGTCATAGCTTTTCTTCCCAAGGAGAATGTGTCCTTTAATTTCATGGCTGCAGTCACTGTCCTCAGTGATTTTGGAGCCCAAGAAAATAAAGTCTGTCACTGTTTCCATTGTTTCCCCATCTATTTGCCATGAAATGATGAGACTAGGTGCCATATCTTAGTTTTCTGAATGTTGAGTTTTAAGCCAGCTTTTTCACTTTCTTCTTCCACTTTCATCAAGAGGCTCTTTAGTTCCTCTTTACTTTCTGCCATAAGGGTGGTATCATCTGCATGTCTGAGGTTATTGATATTTTTCCCTGCAATCTTGATTCTCACTTCAGCTTCATCCAGTCCAGCATTTTGCAATGTATTCTGCATATAAGTTAAATAAGCAGGGTGACAATATACAGCCTTGAGATACTCCTTTCCCAATTTGGAACCAGTCAATTGTTCCATGTCTGGTTCTAATTGTTGCTTCTTGACCTGCATACAGGTTTCTCAGGAGGCAGGTAAAGTGGTCTGGTATTCCCATCTGTTTAATAATTTTCCACAGTTTGTTGTGATCCACGCAGTCAAAGGCCTTAGTGTAGTCAGTGAATCAGAAGTAGATGTTTTCCTGGAATTCTCTTTCTTTTTCTGTGATCCAAAAGATGTTGGCAATTTGATCTCTGGTTCCTCTGCCTTTTCTAAATCCAGCTTGAACATCTGGAACTTCTTGGTTCATGTACTATTGAAGCCTGGCGTGCAGAATTTTGAGCATTACTTTGCTAGCATGTGAGATGAGTGCAATTGTATGGTAGTTTGAACATTCTTTGGCATTGCCTTTCTTTGGGACTGGAATGAAAACTGACCTTTTCTAGGTCTGTGGCCACTGCTGAGTTTTCCAAATTTGCTAGCATATTGAGTGCAGCACTTTCACAGCATCATCTTTTAGGATTTGAAATAGCTCAACTGGAACTCCATTACCTCCAGGAGTTTTGTTCGTAGTGATGCTTTCTAAGGCCCACTTGACGTCACATTCCAGGATATGTGCCTCTAAGTGAGTAACCACACAATCATGTTTATCCGGATTATTAAGACCTTTCTTGTATAGTTCTTTTGTGTATTCTTGCCACCTTTTCTTAAACTCTTCTGCTTTTGTTAGGTCCTTACTGTTTTCTCCTTTATCATCCCCATCATTGCATGAAATGTTCTCTTGATATCTCCAATTTTCTTGAAGAAATCTCTAGTCTTTCCCATCCTATTGTTTTCCTCTATTTCTTTGCATTAATCACTGAGGAAGGCTTTCTATCTCTCCTTTCTATTCTTTGGAACTCTGCATTCAGATTAATATATCTTTCCCTTTCTTCCTCGCCTTTCACTTCTCTTCTTTTCTCAGCTATTTGTGAGGCCTCTGCAGACAACCATTTTGCCTTCTTTCATTTATTTTTCCTTGGGGATAATTTTGGGCACTGTCTCCTATACAGTATTACAAACCTCTGTCCATAGTTCTTCAGGCACTCTGTCTATTAGATCTAATCTTTTGAATCTAGTTGTCACTTCCACTGTATAATCATAAGGGATTTGATTTAGGTCATATCTGAGTGGCCTAGTGGTTTTCCCCACTTTCTTCAATTTAAGTCTGTATTTTACAGTAAGGAGTTCATGGTCTGAGCCACAGTCAGCTCCCATCTTGTTTTTGCTGACTGTATAGAGCTTCTCCATCTTTTGCTTCATTTTGTACTCCAAGACCAAACTTGCTTGTTACTCCAGGTATCTCTTGACTTCCTATTTCTGCATTCCAGTCCCCTATGATGGAAACGATATCTTTTTTTGGAGTTAGTTCTAGAAGGTCTTATATATCTTCATGGAACCATTCAGTTTCAGCTTCTTTGGCATTAGGGGTTGGGGCATAGACTAAAATTACTGTGATGTTGAATAGTTTGTCTTGCAAACAAACCAAGATCATTTTGTTGTTTTTGAGATTGCACCCAAGTACTGCATTTCAAACTCTTTTGTTGACTCTGAAGGCTACTCCATTTCTTCTAAAGAATTCTTGCCCACAGTAATAGGTATAATGTTCATCTGAATTAAATTTGCCCATTCTGGTCCATTTTAGTTCACTGATTCCTAAAATGTCAGTGTTCACTCTTGCCATCTCTTGTTTGACCAATCCAATATACATTGATTAATGGACCTGACAGTCCAGGTTTCTATGCAATATTGTTCTTGACAGCATCAGACTTTACTTTCACCATCAGACATCATTTCTGGGCATTGTTTCTGCTTTGGCTCAGCCTCTTCATTCTTTCTGCAGTGATTTTTCTGCTCTTCCCCTTGAGCATAGTGGACAAATACCACCCTGGGGGAATCATCTTTCAGTGTCATATCTTTTTGCCTTTTCATACTGCTCATGGGTTTCTCAAGGCAAGAATGCTGAAGCAGTTTGCCATTTCCTTCTCCAGAAATCCAAATGAGAAAAGTAAAAGGAGGAATTAAAAGACTGCATGTTTTGGCATGGTAGAATAATAATAATAATATTGGCTTTACAATTCAAAGAGAATATGATCACTTTTGTTTGGGGAGGGGAGGGCTGTACCACATGGCATGTGGGACCTTGATCAGGGATCAAACCCATGTTCCCTACTTTGGAAGCATGGAGTCTTAACCACTGGATCACCAGGAAAGTCCCCAAATGATCAGACTTTCAAAGTTTTTTTTTAAGTTTATATCGTTTTTATAATTTGATATATATGGAAAAATATTAAAGCCATAAATCTAAAATGATTTTTAAACCATCTTAGTGACTTATTTCTCTCTCTCCTGAATTATATGTTTTTTACAGCTGATGGGAAAATCTATCAGAATAGATTACTGGAAGCTATAGACTCTTAGAGATAGGAGAGTTGTAATGAATAAAGCAGATGAGTGCTCTGTAATTTACCATTTTTTGTTGTAGTATAATACACATAAAATTTCTACTTCAGTAACATTAAATATATAATCTTTTGCAACCATTACCACCATCCATATCCAGAAACTTTTCATCATCCCAAACAGAAATGCCATCAAAAAGCACATTAAGAAATAATACAGTATATTAACACATATATATGGAATTTAGAAAGACGGTAACAAGAACCCAACATGCGAGACAGCAAAAGGAACGCAGATGTATAGAATAGACTCGTGGACTTTGGGGATGAGGGTAAGGGTGGGATGATATGGGAGAAGGACATTGAAACAAGTTAATTATCATATGTCTAATCAATCGCCAGCCCAGGATTGATGCTCGGGGCTGGTGCAGCGAGATTTCCCGGCGGGGAGGGAGGAGGGAGGGGAGTTCTGGAGGGGAAGCATATGTAAACCCATGGTGATATCATGACAATGTATCGCAAAAACAATAAAAAAAAAAAAAAAGAAATAATTTCCCATTTCCCTTTCCCCTGCCCCGAGTAACCACCTCTACTTTCTATCTCTATGAATTTGCCTATTTTATGTACCTCATGTAAGTAGATATTATTTAATTTTGTTCTTTTTTTCAAGGAAAATCCATATTCCTTTGGAATTACCCAAACTTTGGCAGGCCTTGGAAAAAATCAAAATCTAAATCTATACCATAAAAAAATAAAAGATTTATTTTATTCATAAAATTTGATTAACAGTGAAGCCAACCAGTCTGAAAATTTAGTCAGCAATAACAACCACCACTCCTTAGTTGAACAGAAGAATTGACTGGATTGTCTAGTTTTGTCACATTTTAGAATTACTATATTTTGCTCTTATCCCTGTCTCTTTTTAAGGAGGGAAAATTGATGTTGGTAAACTGGACATAGTTCTGAAAAACATGGGGATGAATCTCACAGAAAAGGAACTTAAAGATCTGACACAGAGCCTGCAAACTGATGGTGAGCATCAAATGGTGAACATTCAGAATTCAAATAGCAGAGTGGTTAAAGGCACAGATGCTAGAATCAGACTGACTGGGTTTGAATTTTAACTCTTAAGGTTTAAAGTTATGGCATCTTAATGTTTTTCTGTCTCAGTTTCTTTATATATGAAAGGAGTACCTTAATAGCGCATCCTTAATAGAATTTTTTGAGGATTAAATTAAACCAGTACCTGGTATTATACATAATGTGTCCAATAAAGTCACTTATTACTATGATAAATATTATTGTTATAATCATTTCTATTATTATCAAGCACCTCTGAAAGCTTGTGAGATATAGACCTCTTCAAAATGCTTACTTGACATCAAGCTGCTTAGAAAAACTTTGAAAACCCAAAATGGAAGTAATAACAAACGTTTTCTCTTGACTTTTACATTAATTTATATTAATGTTTTTTTCTGCATGATGAAGTCTACACATTGCTGAGAATGTCCACAGGATTACTAAAGGACCAAAATAGAAACACAAAAATGGTGTCACTTTTTTTTGTCCCCTTAGAGATTCTCATCACAGAGCAAAATTGTCTATAATTCAGGCCACCCAGTGAACATGTTCTCCCTCCTTTAGAAGGCTATAAAGGTTCCTGTATGATGTTGCCAGACTCGATTATACAGGAGCTGATGTTGGACTTCAGTTCCCTCTTGGAAACCTGGAAACAAGCTCTGATTTTTTAAGAAATGTTAAGTAAGGTTGCAGTGTAACTATTCACAGAGCAATTCCTCTAAAAGGACAAGATCTAGAATATGTGAACTTTAGAAGATTCCAGTAAGGCCAAGAAATAACTCACCACTGGACAAATCCATTTTTTCCCATCTTAATCAGATGCCATTTAGTAGCAATTTGTCATTTCCTACTTTACATTTTTCAGAGATAAGTTCTTATTTTTTAAAAAATTATTTGTTTATTTATTTTAATTAGAGGCTAATTACTTTACAGTATGGTAGTGGTTTTTGCCATACATTGACATGAATCAGCCATGGGTATACATGTGTCCCTCATCCTGAACCCCCCTCACAACTCCCTCCCCACCCCATCCCTCAGGGTTGTCCCAGTACACTGGCTTTGAGTGCCCTGTTTGATGCATTGAACTTGGACTAGTGATCTATTTCACATATGGTAATATGCATGTTTCAGTGCTATTCTCTCAAATCATCCCACCCTCACCTTCTCCCACAGAGTCCAAAAATCTGTTCTTTACGTCTGTGCCTTTTTTGCTGTCTCGAATAAAGGGTTATCGTTACGATCTTTCTAAATTCCATACATATGCATTAGTATACTGTACTGGTGTTTTTCTTTCTGACTTACTTCACTCTGTAAAACAGGCTCCAGTTTCATCCACCTCATTAGAACTGATTCAAATGCATTCTTTTTAATAGCTGAGTTATATTCCATTGTGTATATGTACCACTGCTTTCTTATCCATTCGTCTGCTGACGGACATCTAGGTTGCTTCCCTGTCCTGGCTATTGTAAACAGTGCTGCGATGAGCACTGGGGTACACGTGTCTCTTTCCATTCTGGTTTCCTCAGTGTGTATGCCCAGCAGTAGGATTGCTGGGTCATATGGCAGTTTTATTTCCAGTTTTTTAAGGAATCTCCACACTGTTCTCCATAGTGGCTGTACTAGTCTGCATTCCCACCAACAGTGTGGGAGGGTTCCCTTTTCATCCTCTCCAGCATTTATTGTTTGTAGATTTTTGGAAAGCAGCCATTCTGACAGGCATGAGATGGTACCTCATTGTGGTTTTGATTTGCATTTCTCTGATAATGAGTGATGTTGAGCATCTTTTCATGTGTTGGTTAGCCATCTGTATGTCTTCTTTGGAGAACTGTCTGTTTAGTTTTTTGGCCCATTTTTTAAGATTGGGTCATTTATTTTTCTGGAATTGAGCTGCAGGTGTTGCTTGTATATTTTTGAGATTAATTCTTTGTCAGTTGCTTCGTTGGCTATTATTTTCTCCCATTCTGAAGGCTGTCTTTTCACTTTGCTTAAAGTTTCCTTCATGTGCAAAAGCTTTTAAGTCTAATTAGGTCCTGTTTGTTTATTTTTGCTTTTATTTCCATTACTCTGGGAGGTGGGTCAGAGAGGATCCTGCTGTGATTTATGTCGGAGAGTGTTTTGCCTGTTTTCCTCTAGGAGTTTTATAGTTTCTGGTCTTACATTTAGATCTTTAATCCATTTTGAGTTTATTTTGTGTATGGTGTTAGAAAGTGTTCTAGTTTCATTCTTTTACAAGTGGTTGACCAGTTTTCCCAGCACCACTTGTTAAAGAGATTGTCTTTTCTCCATTGTATATTCTTGCCTCCTTTGTCAAAGATCCATAGGTGCATGGATTTATCTCTGGGCTTTCTATTTTGTTCCATTGATCTTTATTTCTCTCTTTGTGCCAGTACCATACTGTCTTGATGACTGTAGCTTTGTAGTATAGTCTGAAGTCAGGCAGGTTGATTCCTCTAGTTCCATTCTTCTTTCTCAAGATTGCTTTGGCTATTCGAGGTTTTTTGTATTTCCATTAAAAAAAATTGTGAAAGTATTTGTTCTAGTTCTCTGAAAAAGACCATTGATAGCTTGATAGGGACTGCATTGACTCTATAGACTGCTTTGCGTAGTATGCTCATTTTCACTATATTGATTCTTCCAATCCATGAACATGGTAAATTTTTCCATCTATTTGTGTCCTCTTTGATTTCTTTCATCAGTGTTTTATAGTTTTCTATATATAGGTCTCTTGTTTCTTTAGGTAGATATATTCCTAAGTATTTTATTCTTTTCATTGCAATGGTGAATGGAATTGTTTCCTTAATTTCTCTTTCTGTTTTCTCATTGTTAGTGTATAGGAATGCAAAGGGTTTCTGTGTGTTAATTTTATATCCTGCAACTTTATTACATTCATTGCTTAGTTCTGGTAATTTTCTGGTGAAGTCTTTAGGGTTTTCTATGTAGAGGATCATGTCATCTGCATACAGTGAGAGTTTTACTTCTTTTCCTAGCTGACTTCCTTTTATTTCTTTTTCTGTTCTGATTGATGTGGCTAAAACTTCCAAAACTATGTTGAATAATAGTGGTGAGAGTGGGCGCCCTTGTCTTGTTCCTGATTTTAGGGGAAATACTTTCAATTTTTCACCATTGAGGATAATGTTTGCTGTGGGTTTATCATAGATGGCTCTTATTATGTTGAGGTATGCTACTTCTATGCCTGATTTCTGGAGGGTTTTTATTGTAAATGAATGTTGAATTTTGTCAAAGGCTTTCTCTGCATCTATTGAGATAATTATATGGTTTTTATCTTTCAATTTGTTAATATGGCGTATCACATTGATTGATTTGCTAATATTGAAGAATCCTTGCATCCCTGTGATAAAGCCCACTTGGTCATGATATATGACCTTTATAATATGTTGTTGGATTCTGTTTGGTAGAATTTTATTAAGGATTTTTGCACCTAATGTTCATCAGTGATATTGGCTTGTAGTTTTCTTTTTCTGTGGCATTTTTGTCTGGTTTTGGTATCAGGGTGATCGTGGCCTCATAGAATGAGTTTGGAAGTTTACTTTCCTCTGCAATTTTCTGGAAAAGTTGGAGTAAAATAGGTGTTAGCTCTTCTCTAAATTTTTGGTAGAATTCACCTGTGAAGCCATTTGGTCCTGAGCTTTTGTTTGTTGGAAGATTTTTGATTACAGTTTCTATTTCCGTGCTTGTGGTGGCTCTGTTAAGATTTTCTATTTCTTCCTGGTTCAGTTTTGGAAGGCTATACTTTTCTAAGAATTTGTCCATTTCTTCCAAGTTGTCCATTTTATTGGCATATAGTTGCTGATAGTAGTCTCTTATGATTCTTTGTATTTCTGTGTTGTCTGTTGTGATTTCTCCATTTTCATTTCCAATTTTGTTGATTTGGTTGTTCTCCCTTTGTTTTGTGATGAGTCTGGCTAATGGTTTGTCAATTTTATTTATCTTCTCAAAGAACCAGCTTTTAGCTTTGTTTCTTTTTCATTTATTTCTGCCCTAATTTTTATGATTTCTTTCCTTCTACTAACCCTGGGGTTCTTCATTTCTTCTTTTTCTATTTGCTTTAGGTGTAAAATTAGGTTATTTATTTGATTTTTCTCTTGTTTCTGGAGGTAAGCTTGTATTGCTATGAACCTTCCCCTTCAGTTTAGTCGCTCAGTTGTGTCCTACTCTTTGAGACTCCATGAACTGCAGCACTCCAGGCCTCACTGTCCATCACCAACTCCCGGAGTCTACCCAGACCCATGTCCATCAAGTCGGTGATGCCATTCAGCCACCTCATCCTCTGTCGTCCCCTTCTTCTCCTGCCCCAAGTCCTTCCCAGCATTAGGGTCTTTTCCAATGAGTCAGCTCTTCGCATGAGGTGGCCAGAGTACTGGAGTTTCAGTTTCAACATCAGTCCTTCCAATGAACACCTAGGACTGATCTCCCTTAGGATTGACTGGCTGGATCTCCTTTAACCTTCCCCTTAGCACAGCTTTTACTGAATCCCATAGGTTTTGGGTTGTCATGTTTTCATTTTCATTCATTTCTATGCATATTTTGGTTTCTTTTTTGATTTCTTCCATGATTTGTTGGTTATTCAGAAGCGTGTTGTTTAGCCTCCATATGTTTGTATGCTTTTAAGACATTTTTTTAGCTCAGAATGCCCATCTGAAATTATAATGGATTTTGTATTATGCTTAATAGCTGTATTTTCTCAATAGTGTAATATATAATTCAAATTTTAATTTTTGCTATTAGTCAACAGGTAAATATTTGGAAAATAAAAGCTCAAAAATGTTTCACTGTTTTCCTCTTTCTTGATACTTTATATAATTAAGATTCTGATTTAGTGAGCTTATTTTGTCTCTCTAATGTTTCTATTTGAATATCCTTTTAAAAACTGATGAAATAGATCATTGAATATCTATTATATACAAAGGTTGTAATTAACAACTATGTATGTATTGTCATTTATAACTTGCACATGTAATTGAAAGTCATGAATTATTTTTGGCCTAATTATAATAGTGAATAAATAGTGAGTATGTGTCAACTTTATATGAGTTGAAAGTTTCCCAATATACAACAGTGAAATATGGTATACACCACCTTTTTAATTTTGACCCAGTAGCCTAACTAAATAATGGAGAATTTTCCAGGATCTAAATACTTAAAAGCAGCTAAAGTAAATGGGGCTTCCTTTGCATATAATTCTTTTATGCTGAAAGTTTTAATATCTTAAAGCAAAAACTGTCAATGTCACATTTAAACTTCACATATGTGAAATGTAAAACCTTTTTCTTATTTTATACCAATGAAGGGGAGAAATAAAATTCTATAGCAAGTTATAAGTACTAAACTTTTTGTTCACTTTCTCATCTTTTGTGTTATGTGTATATATATATATATATATATAGAGAGAGAGAGAGAGAGAGAGAGAGAGATAGATGTAACGTGTGTTTTCTTGCAGTTGATGGGAAAGTTGATATGAAAAAGGTGTTGGATGAAGTGAAAGCATTCACAGGTTAGTGGTAAATTACTAATAAACTAGGGTTTGACAATAATTTTTATTGTTCTATCATGTTTTCCTTCTACCCTGCCACTAGATCCAATGGAAAGTTTTGTCTTCTTGCATAAATTTAAGTTTGGAAAAAAGGAAGCAAAAATAAAGCAATACAAAATATACCTACAGGACTAAATCTATATAAGAAATCCTACACTGTAGAGCTTCCTTTCCTAATAAACTGTTTCCCTGCATGAAATTCCAGGCAGGCACAATAAATGACACTGAATTCTTGAATACTTGTAAATGAGTCAACAATTGCATTATTAACAAAGTCATGTAACATTTTCTTATAAGATTAAATATAATCTTACCTAATAAGCTATCCAGGTGGATTAACTGAACAGTTAATAGAAATAAATTTATTTTTTCTCAGAATTTATAAAGAACCTTTGTTAGTATTGAAGAAACAATTAAGAGTTCTGATTTTCCTCAAGACTCTAATAGATGGGGACTTCATTGTGCTTTTTGCTATCAACCTCAAATTTGAAATCATCATTAATAAGTATAATTATTTCTAACTTTTTAAAGGTGAAAATATCAATATAAATAATGTGGAAAATGTGCTGAGTGATATGGGAATTGAACTTCCAGAAACAGAATATACAAAGCTGATGAAAGCACTGCCAGTTAGTGGTAAGCCTAAAAACTGCTGCTGAAACCTTCCTTTGAACAACTAGACCTTGTAAGCCTGGGAGGGAAGTTATAAAGCTCTAGAATTTAATGCCTTGCGAGACAGCAAAAGGAATGCAGATGTATAGAACAGACTCGTGGACTCTATGGAAGAGGGCAAGGACGGGATGATATGGGAGAATGACATTGAAACATGTTAATATGTGAAATCAATCGCCAGCCCAGGATAGATGCTCGGGGCTGGTGCACCGAGATGTCCCAGGGGGAGGGAATCGGGAGGGAGGAGGGAGGGGGGTTCTGGAGGGGGAGCATATGTAAACCCATGGCGGTTTCATGTCATTGTATGGCAAAACCAATACAATAAAGTAAAGAAAATTTAAAAAAATAAATAAAAGAATTTAATGCCTAAAGATTATTGGAAAATTTAAACTGAGTTATTTCTAAAAGTCTGCCACCCCGATTGAGGGCTGTTGTACAAAATAAATGGCTTGTACACATCAAAAATGCTGGATATTATGATAGTTCTATATTCAGTTTTTTTTTGAGGAACCTCCATATCATTTTTCGAACTGACAATACCAATTTGTATTCTCATCAACAGTAAACAAGTGTTTAGTTTTCTCTATGTCCTCTCTAATATGTTATTTGTAGACTTTTTGATGATAGCCATTCTGACAGGTATAGGTGATCTCACTGTGACTTTGATTTGCATTTCTCTAATATAGTAATATTGAATATCTTTTCATGTGCCTTTTAGTTATTTGTATGCGTCATTTAATGCCACTGTTTCTTCATTGATTTTCTGTCTGGTGATCAGTCCATTGATGTAAGTGGGCATTAAAGTCCCCTAGTATTATTTATTCTTGTCAATTTCTCCCTTTATATCTCTTGGCATTTGCTTTATGTATTTTGGTTCTCCTATATTGGGTGTATATATGTCAACAAGTATAATATTCTTTTCTTGTATTGATCCTTTTATCATTATATGATGCCCTTCTTTGTCTTTTATTATAGACTTTTTTTAAAGGGTATTTTGTCTGATATGAGTATTGCTACCCTGGCTTTTCTTTTCATTTCCATTTGTACGAAATATCTCTTTCCATTGCCTCACATTCAGTCTGTGTGTCGTTAGCTCTGAAGTAAGTATCTTGTAAGCATCATATAGAATGATGTTGTATTTTTAATCTAATCAACAACTCTAAGTCTTTTGACTGGAACATGAGTCAATTGACATTTGAAGTATGTTGATAACTATGTACTTATTACCATTTTATTACTTGTTTTTCCAGTTGTCATATAGTTCTCTGTTCATTTCTTTTTCATTTTGTTTCTTCCTTTGTGATTTGATTCTTTCTTTTTAAAATTATATACTTTCGAACAGACCATGGGTTCATTAGTGTTTCTTTTTTTCAAATATTTATTTATTTATTTGACCATACCAGATCTTAATTGTGGCACACAGGATCTTCAGTCTTTTTTGCAGCATGCTACATCTTTAGTTGAATAAACTTTTAGTTGAATTTAACTTTTAGTTGAAGCATGCAAACTCTTAGTTATGACATGTGGGATCTAGTTCCCTGACCAGGGCTCAAACCAGAGTCCTCTGTATTGTAAGCATGGAGTTTCAACCACTGAACCATTAGGGAAGTCCTTGATGATTTTCTTTAGTAGTGTCCTTGTGGCCTTTCATTTTAATTTTTTATGTCTACTGTATGTTTACTGTGTGCCTTTGTGGTTGCCATGGGGTTCATATATGGTGACCTATAAGTATATATGGTTACTTGATTTCAACTGGTCATCATTTAGGTTCAAAGACATTCTTTAAAAAAAATCTAAATTTTTAACTCTCCTCTCCTACATTTTGTGTATTTGATGTCACATTTTACATCTTCATGCTTACACCTCAACTGTTTATTGTACTTACAGTTGCTTTTATAATTTTTTGTCTTTAAATTTTCATACTGGCTTATTAAAGTGGTAGATCCTCAGTCTTCAATATATATTTTCCTTCTTTCCACTTAGGTAAGGCCCTTTTATGTTTCTTTGAAAGTAGGCTTAGTATTGATAAACTCTTTTAGTTTTTGCTTGTCTTAGAAGTTCTTAACCTCTCCTTCTATTCAAAGTGATAATCTTTCTGAATAGCCTATTGTAGGTCATAGGATTTTCCCTTTCCGCATTTTGAATATAGCATGTCACTCCTTTCTGGCCACCTAAGTTTCTGCAGAGAAATTAGCTGATAGCCTTATGGAGATTCCCTTTGTTTGTCTCTTGCTGCCTTTTAATTTCTGTCTTTATATTTAACTTTTGCCATTTTAGTTACAATAAAATGTGTGGATCTTGGTGTGGGTCTGTTTGGGTTCTTCTCATTTGGGACCCTCTGTCCTTCCTATATCTGGATATCTGTTTCCTTCTTCAGATTTAGGAAGTTTTCAGCCATGATTTATTCAAATACATCTTTGATCCTCTTCTCTCTCTCTCCTCCTTCTGGGAACCCTATAATGTGAATGTTGGTATGCTTAATGTTATCCCAGAAATCTCTTAAATGATTTTCATTTTTTAAAACTTGTTTCTCTTTTCACTGTTCTGATTGGATGATTTCCATTAGTCTATCTTCCAGTTCACTTATGCATTTTTCTGTATCATTTAGTCTGCTATTCAACCCTTCTAGTGTCTTTTACTTCAACTATTTAACTTTTCATTTCTGAGTAGATCTTTTTATATTTTCTAGTTTCTTCTTAAAATTTAGTGAAATTTTCTTTATCTGTTCTTTTCTCTAATTTGGTTAACATTTTTATTATAAAAGCTTTGAATTCTTTATCTGGTAAATTGTTTTATGTCTGTTTCATTATTTTCTCAGGAATTTTCTCTTGCTCTTTTCAATTGAGACCACTTCTTCTGCCTTGTTATTTTGCTTAACTTTCTCTATGTCTGTGAATTTAGGTGAAACAGTTATCTCTTGAGGTCTCTAACTGATGTCCTTATGTGGGAGTGTCCCTATACGGACTGCACACTCCCAATGCATTTGGTAGAAGAGCTGGATTTGACATGGATGCAAAGTCAGGTCTCTCCTCAGGGTGTGCTGACAGCTATCACCTTGATGAAGGGATACATGGAGATGGAATGGGTAGAGCTGGAGCTAGGTGTGAGGTGAGACTTCCTCTCTACTCAGTGGTCCTTCATAGCCTTATTGGGATTGGAGTCTGATCCCAAAATGCTGGAGCTAAAAGCCCTGAGTTGGTTCCATTCCCTTTAAATGAGTGCTTTTACTTCTCCCAATACTGGAACCCTTGCAGCAAAAGGGAGTAGTGCAAAGGGATCCTTGCATGCTCTCAGCTCAAGTCCACTGCAGACAGAGATCCAAGTTTCCTCCAGTGAGCTGCCTGTGCAGGAGCTGACAGTTGTTTCCTTTGTTCTGTTCAGACACAACCTGTGTACAAGTCCTCTTTGTCTCTCAGCTGATCACTGCCCCCAGTCCCCACTCCCCCTGCCTCTTGTGGTGTGCACCACAGGGTAGGCAGGCTTATATGGACGCTTAGCATTTATTAGGGTGTGAGCTATGGTGGAGCAACTACCGTCAGAGTTCTAGGCTGCCTCAGATGTGCTGCTTGAGTAAGTGCCAGCAATGGTCATGGCCAACCAACCCAGGCTCTACCCTAGGACCCGGTCACCACCGTGTGACACAGCCAGGTTTTCTCCCTAGGCCTGGAAGCCCTAGATCCTGTGCCAGGCTGCAACATAGACTACACAGGACTGGAGTGTTCACTCGGTTCAGGCTGGTGTGCACACCAAGGGAAACCAAGCAGCCAGTAGAGTAGTCCTCTAACTGCCCTTTTCTCCCTGACTAGGAGGCAAGGCAATGTGTGTGTTCTTGCTCCTCATGAGCAGAGTCCAGGCTTCCTACAGCCCTCCTGGTAGTCCCAACAGCCCTCCAACTACCTCCCATGTTTAGGAATCCAGGGCTGGGGCACCCAGTCTGGTCTTGCCACACACCTGCAAAGGTGGGTCTTGGTCTGTGTTCAGTTCAGTTCAGTCACTCAGTCATGTCCAACTCTTTGCAACCCCATGAACCACAGCACGCCAGGCCTCCCTGTCCATCACCAACTCCTGGAGTTTACCCAAACCCATGCTATCATGCTTTCAGGAGAAAGGAGCAGTGACTCCACAAGAGACTGGCCCAGATTGCCTTTGAGTGTCCAGGAGTCTCCAGTAGAGATGTGGGTTGATGGTGGCCTGCTGTAGGGTTGGAAGCACTGAGTGTATCAGTACATACATAACATCTTTTGAAGGAAGTCACCATTATCTCCACTACCTCCACCATACTTTCAGTTCAGTCTCTCAGTCATGAGTCTTTGCGACCCCATGAATTCCAGCACTGTCCATCACCAACTCCTGGAGTCTACCCAAACCCATGACCATCAAGTCTGTGATGCCATCCAGGCATCTCATGCTCTCTCGTCCCCTTCTCACCCTGCCCTCCATGCTTCCCAGGATCAGGGTCTTTTCTAATGAGTCAACTTTTCGCATGAGGTGGCCAAAGTATTGGAGTTTCAGTTTCAACATCAGTCCTTCCAGTGAACACCCAGGACTGACCTTTAGGATGGACTGACTAGATCTCCTTGCAGTCCAAGGGACTCTCAAGAGTCTTCTCCAACACCACGGTTCCAAAGCATCAATTCTTCTGTGCTCAGCTTTCTTCACCATCCAACTCTCACACTTATACATGATGACTGGAAAAACCATAGCCTTGACTAAATGGACCTTTATTGGCAAAGTAATGTCTCTGCTTTTCAATATGCTATCTAGGTTGGATATAGCCTTCCTTCCAAGGAGTAAGCATCTTTTAATTTCATGGCTGCAATCACCATCTGCAGTGATTTTGGAGCCCCCAAAATAAAGTCTGACACTGTTTCCACTGTTTCCCCATCTATTTGCTATGAAGTGATGGGACCAGATGCCATTATCTTAGTTTTCTGAATGTTGAGCTTTAAGCCAACTTTTGCACTCTCCTCTTTCACCTTCATCAAAAAGCTCTTTAGTTCTTCTTCACTTTCTGCCATAAGGGTGGTGTCATCAGCATATCTGAGGTTATTGATATTTCTCCTGGCAATCTTGATTCCAGCTTGTGTGTCCACCAGCCCAGCACTTCTTATGATGTATGTAAGCAGGGTTACAATATACAGCCTTGACGTACTCCTTTTCCGATTTGGAACCAGTCTGTTGTTCCATGTCCAGTCCTAACTGTTGCTTCTTGACCTGCATACAGGTTTCTCAAGAGGCAGGTTAGGTGGTCTGGTATTCCCATCTCTTTCAGAATTTTCCACAGTTTATTGTGATTCACACAGTCAAAGATTTTGGCATGGTCAATAAAGCAGAAATAGATGATTTTCTGGAACTCTCTTGCTTTTTCGATGATCCATTGGATGTTGGCTGGTCCCTCTGCCTTTTCTAAAACCAGCTTGAACATCTAGACGTTCATGGTTCACATATTGCTGAAGGAAGCCTGGCTTGGAGAATTTTGAGCATCACTTTACTAGCATGTGAGATGAGTGCAATTGTGCAGTAGTTCGAGCATTCTTTGGCATTGCCTTTCTTTGGGATTGGAATGTAAACTGACCTTTTCCAGTCTTGTGGCCATTGCTGAGTTTTGCAAATTTGCTAGCATATTGAGTGCAGCACTTTCATAGCATCATCTTTCAGGATTTGAAATAGCTCAACTGGAATTCTATCACCTCCACTAGGTTTGTTCATAGTGATGCTTCCTAAGGCCACTTGACCACTTCACTTCACATTCCAGGATGTCTGGCTCTAGGTGAGTGTGAGTGATCACACCATCGTGATTATCTGGGTTGTGAAGATCTTTTTTGTACAGTTCTTCTGTGTATTCTTGCCACCTCTTCTTAATATCTTCTGCTTCTGTTAGGTCCATACCATTTCTATCCTTTATCGAGCCTATCTTTGCATGAAATGTTCCCTTGGTATCTCTAATTTTCTTGAAGAGATCTCTAGTCTTTCCCGTTCTGTTGTTTTCCTCTATTTCTTTGCATTGGTCACTGAGGAAGGCTTTCTTATCTCTCCTTGCTATTTTTTGGAACTCTGCATTCAGATGGGAATATCTTTCTTTTTCTCCTTTACTTTTCGCTTCTCTTCTTTTCACAGCTATTTGTAAGGCCTCCTCAGATAACCATTTTGCTTTTTTGCATTTCTTTTCCATGGAGACCATCTTGATCCCTGTCTCCTGTACAATGTCATGAACCTCTGTCCATAGTTCATCAGGCACGCTGTCTATCAGATCTAGTCCTTTAAATCTATTTCTCACTTCCACTGTATAATCATAAGGGATTTGATTTAGGTTATACCTGAATGGTCTAGTGGTTTTCCCTACTTTCTTCAATTTAAGTCTGAATTTGGAAATAAGAAGTTCATGATCTGAGCCACAGTCAGCTCCCAGTCTTGTTTTTGCTGACTGTATAGAGCTTCTCCATCTTTGGCTGCAAAGAATATAATCATAGCAGGGAGGGAACACAGCTCCACCCACCAACAGGTAACTGGATTAAAGATTTACTGAGCATAGACCCGCCCATCAGAAGAAGACCCAGTTTCCCCCTCAGTCAGTCTCTCCCATCAGGAAGTTTTTGTAAGCCTCTTATCCTTCTCCATCAAAGGGCAGATACCTGAAAACCACAATCACAGAAAACTAACCAGTCTAATCACATGGACCACAGCCTTGTTTAACTCAATGAAACCATGAGCCATGCCATGTTGGGCCACCCAAGATGGATGGGTCATGGTGGAGAGTTCTGACAAAATGTGGTCCCCTGGCGAAGAGAATGGTAAACCACTTCAGTATTCTTGCCTTGAGAACCCCATGAACAGTATGAAAAGGCAAAAAGATAGGACACTGAAAGCTGAACTCCCCAGGTCAGTACCCAATATGCTACTGGAGATCAGTGGAGAAATAACTCCAGAAAGAATGAAGAGATGGAGCCAAAGCAAAAACAACACCCAGTTGTGGATGTGACTGGTGATAGAAGCAAGGTCCGATGCTGTAAAGAGCAATACTGCATCAGTTCAGTTCAGTTCAGTTGCTCAGTCGTGTCTGATTCTGCGACCCCATGAATGGCAGCACACCAGGCCTCCCTGTCCATCACCAACTCTCGGAGTTTACCCAAACTCATGTCCATTGAGTCAGTGATGCCATCCAACCATCTCATCTTCTGTCATCCCCTTCTCCTCCCACCTTCAATTTTTCCCAGCATCAGGGTCTTTTCAACTGAGTCAGCTCTTCACATATGGTGGCCAAAGTATTGGAGTTGCAGCTTCAACATCATTCCTTCCAATGAACACCAGGACTGATCTCCTTTAGGATGGACTGGTTGGATCTCCTTGCAGTCCAAGGGACTCTCAAGAGTATTCTCCATTTTAGTTCAGTGATTCCTAAAATGTCACTGTTTACTCTTGCCATCTCCTGTTTGACCACTTCCAATTTGCCTTGATTCCTGGACCTAACATTGCAGGTTCCCACAAGCTGGCATCAAGATTGCCGGGAGAAATATCAATAACCTCAGATATGCAGATGACACCACCCTTATGGCAGAAAGTGAAGAAGAACTAAAGAGCTTTTTGATGAAGGTGAAAGAGGAGAGTGCAAAAGTTGGCTTAAAGCTCAACATTCAGAAAACTAAGATCATGGCCTCTGGTCCCATCACTTCATAGCAAATAGATGGGGAAACAGTGGAAACAGTATCAGACTTTATTTTGGGGGGGCTCCAAAATCACTGCAGATGGTGATTGCAGCCCCGAAATTAAACGACGCTTTCTCCTTGGAAGGAAAGTTATGACCAACCTAGACAGCATATTGAAAAGCAGAGACATTACTTTGCCAATAAAGGTCTGTCTAGTCAAGTCTGTGGTTTTTCCAGTCGTCATGTATGGATGTGAGAGTTGAACTGTAGAGAAAGCTGAGTGCATAATAATTGATGCTTTTGAACTGTGGTGTTGGAGAAGACTCTTGAGAGTCCCTTGGACTGCAAGGAGATCTAGTCAGTCCATCCTAAAGGAGATCAGTCCTGGGTGTTCTCTAGAAAGGACTGATGTTGAAGCTGAAACTTCAATACTTTGGCTACCTGATGTGAAGAGCTGACTCATTTGAAAAGACCCTGATGCTGGGAAAAATTGAAGGTGGGAGGAGAAGGGGATGACAGAAGATGAGATGGTTAAATGGTCTGATTCAATGGACATGAAGTTTGGTAAACTCCTGGTGTTGGTGATGGACAGGGAAGCCTGTTGTGTTGTGGTCCATGGGGTCGCGAAGAGTCAGACATGACTGAGCAACCAAACTGAACTGAGAAACTAATGAGAACACAAATGAATATGAGATGCCCATATTATTCTTTTTCCAAGATACTGAATTTGAAAATGCCACCATCTGTCATGTATACTAATTACAAATTTATACTTTTTAGCATTTAGTCTGTATTTTGCAGATGAATCTCATGTTCTGTCTTAGAAGTCCCATATTCTCTTGTGATTTTCCAAACATTTTGGGGAAAAGAAATACCACATTTCAAGTTTGCATAGCAAAAAAATAGCAATGATTCAGGGAATTTAATAAGTTGCAAAAAAAAAAAAACTAAATGGAGATTTCATTCATCAAAGGTTAGATTACATGTTGTTTAGAAGTAAAGAATGTTAGCCCCCAGAACCAGAATTCCCTGAGAATTTATTGAACTCCATTTAAAACTTTATGTTGTATAGACTAGTCCCCAAGACAAGTTTTAAAAAAAGTGTCCTTTTTTTTAAAATAAGGTATAGTTGATGTACAGTTTTATATGTTTTAAGTGTACAACATAGTGGTATGCAAATTTTTTAAGTTATATTCATTTAGAGTTATTATTGGGCTTCCCTCCTAGCTCAATCGGTAAAGAATCTGCCTACATGGTTGGGAAGATCCCTTGAAGAAGGAAATAGCAACCCACTCCAGTATTCTTGCCTGGAGAATCCCATGGACAAGGAATCCTGGCGACTACAGTCTATGGGGTCACAAGAGTGGACACACTTAGGGATTAAACCACCACAGGGTTATTATAAAATATTTTCCATATTCCCTGTGATGTACAATGTTTCCTTGTAGCTTATTTATTCTATACACAGTGCTTTCTAACCCTTAACCCTTTACCCCAAATTGTCCCTCTTCTTTTCCCTCTCCTCATTGGTAACCAAGAAATGTCCTTAATTCTAATTTCATAGTTTACATCCTTGAAGGTTTAAAATATTTGGTCTCTGTGCTAGAATTGTTGAACATTAGTTAATTTGTATTTTTCACTTTAGAGCAAATATCCTTAACCATAGGTTAGCAGGCTTCGAGGGAATTCTTGAATAGGCTTTTTAGTGAGTACATAACCTGCCTAAAATACTGTATAAACTTTATGAGTAATGATATACTGCTCAATTCACAATGGGATATATGGTATCAAAAAAGTTAAAGAAACTTTTCTTTTGGAATCATTTAATGCTCTTATGGTCTTCTGTTACTTTTCTTAGATGGGAAAGTTAATATCAAGAACCTGGACACCATTCTGAACAATCTGAAAATCAAACTTGCAGATTCAGAACTTAAAGATCTGACTCAAAATATACATGTTGATGGTAAGCATGTTATCAGATATGGTAGTTACTATGAAGAAAGTTTAGTTATAAACTATTGAGTATATACAATGAGAGCAATGACAGTTTCTGTAAGAAGAAAGGAGAAGAGAGGTGTGGTGATATACCATGTCAGTGACCCATGCATAGTGAATGTCATTTGAATTTATAAACATCAAGTTAAAGTAGAAATTAAAGCATTATACTTTGATATGTATAATACAGGTAACTTTTATGCTCTCTACAGTATCATTGTTAATAGTAGAATCTTGCAAATTTTGAATACAAGAATGTCAATTCTTGAGATGTACTCACATCTGAATCACTTCCCGTTAGTAAAATAAACAAGTTTGAAATATTATAGGCCAGAAATTACATCATTGCAACTGTATGGTTTTCATATTTAGAATTTTCTTCTTTGCTTATTAAAAAAGTAAAAGATCTCGCTGCATTGTTTACAATAGCCAGGACATGGAAGCAACCTAGATGCCCATCAACTGACGAATGGATAAGAAAGCTGTGGTACATATACACAATGGAATATTACTCAGCATTAAAAAAAAATTCATTTGAATCAGTTCTACTCAGGTAGATGGAACTGGAGCCTATTATCCAGAGTGAAGTAAGCCAGAAGGAAAAACAACAATACAGTATACTAACGCATATATATGGAATTTAGAAAGATGGCAGCAAGAACCCTGCATGTGAGACAGCAAAAGGAACGCAGACGTATAGAACAGACTCGTGGACTCTGTGGATGAGGGAAAGGGTGGGATGATATGGGAGAATGGCATTGAAACATGTTAATTATCATATGTGAAATCAATCGCCAGCCCAGGATTGATGCTCGGGGCTGGTGCACCGAGATTTCCCAGGGGGAGGGAATCGGGAGGGAGGAAGGAGGGGGGTTCTGGAGGGGGAGCATATGTAAACCCATGGCGATTTCATGTCATTATATGGCAAAACCAATAAAAAAAAAAGTAAAGGATAAAATAATAATCTAGAAACTGTGTTCAATAAATCTTTGTTAAGTATATAAAGCAATTAGGATGGTGCCTAACACATGGTATAACTATGATAATTATTCTTACATTTTTCACATTTATGAGTATTATATGTCAGTATGATTTTGATCTTCTCCTATAGCTGATAAGAAAATTTCTCTAGAAATGCTGATGGATAAAGTCACAGATTTCACAGTTGAGTGAAAGTTACTATAAAATTAAGATTCCAATTATCTATGTTAAATTCTCTTTTCTCCCTGATATTTCCCAGTATTCTATCATTGACATGAATTCTGCAGTCTTCCTATATTTGCCTCTAATGCCTAATTATTGATATAAAATCATTCAAGTCTTTGTAATGAAATTACTATGTTCTTCCTTGCTTTTAAATTCTATAATCTCTGTTTTTTATGCCAATAATATAATTCACTTCACCAGTGTTTGATAACCTTAGTATAGAGTGGCATGGCAAATTAAAGTGTGAAACCTAAATATGATCAAGGTAATATTTTCATTATTTCATTATATAATTCTTATTTTTAAAATTAAAATCTTATTTAAATAAGCACCTTTTTATTACCTGATCAAATTTTATGGAAGTGATCTTTTCTAATTTTAGGAGAAACTCTTTTGTTTATATTAAGGAAATAAATTTGACTTGACGATTCTAAAGTTGAAAATGTTTTATTTTTACTTCAGTCCTCAAGTTGAAAATTAACCATCATAAAGTAACTTCCTTAGAAATAGTTACCACTATATGAAATGATGATATATATATCCAATCTATTTTACAGGTGAGAAGATTGAGTCTAGTGATGTTAAAAATGTTGTTAAAAATCTTGGAATTGAGCTTGCAAGTGAAGAGCTAGAAAAGCTAATGAAAACACTGCCAACTGATGGTGAGCCATACAAATGTCTGTGGGGGCTTCCAGGGAACTTGAATTTTTGTGGGTCTGTATTAAAATTTTAATTTCTTGTAAGACATGATAAAAGAACATTTAAAAAACTAAAATTCAAGTTATGTATAAAAACTATCAGTGTCTACAATGAGATAACACTTCACACCAGTCAGAATGACCGTCATCAAAAAGTCTACAAATAATAAATGCTGGAGAGGATGTGACAAAAAGGAAATCCTCCTACATTGTTGGTGGGAATGTAAGTTGGTGCAGCCACTATTGAGAACAGTATGGTGATTCCTTTCAAACAGAAACAAAAATTGAGTTACTGTATGATTCAGCAATCCCACTCCTGGGCATATATCCAGAGAAAATTCTAATTCAAAAAGACACATGTACCTTAGTATTCATAGCAATATTATTTACAGTAGCCAAGATATGGAAACAATCTAAATTCCATCAACAGATAAATGGATAAAGAAGATATAGTATATGTATATACAATGGAATATTACTAAGCCATAAAAAAGAATGAAAAAATGCCACTTGAAGCAACATGGATGGGCCTAGAGATTATCATATTAAGTAAATAAGTCAGACGGAGAAAGACAAATATCATATATCTCTTATATATAGAATCTAAAAAAAAGATATGAATGAACTTATTTACAAAACCAAAATGGACTCACAGACATAGAAAACAAACTTATGGTTATCAAAGGGGGAGAAAGGACATGGAGGGATAAATTTGAAATTAACGGATATTCCCTACTATATACAAAAGAGATAACAACAGGCACATACTGTATAGCACAGGAAAGTATATTCAATATCTTATAATAACCTATAATGGAAAAAATCTAAAAAAGAAAATGTTATATATATAACATCTTATGGAAAAGTCTGAATGAAATTTTGGCCAACCCAATCTGTATATTACTGATCACTTTGCTGTATACCTGAAACATTGAAAATCAACTGTACTTCAATAAAAAAAAATTAAGAAAAAAACTATCACTGTCATTTAGAGTTTATTTTAGAAACCAAGAGACTCTTCAGGTATAAATTGACATCAGAGCTAAGAAATGTCTATTGTTATCACTTAGGCCACTGGTGGGCTTATATTATAAGAAGGAAAAATAGAGAGATAAAGAGCATTTAAAGAAATTAAAGATAAAAGTCAGAATTAAAAAGAAAAAAGACATATTTATCTTTTGTTATAATAACCTCAGATATGCAGATGACACCACCCTTTTTGCAGAAAGTAAGGAGCTTCTTGTTGAAGATGAAAGAAGAGAGTGAGAAAGCTGGCTTAAAACTCAATATTCAAAAATAAATAAGATCATGGCATCCAGTCCCATCACTTCATGGCAAATAGATGGGGAAACAATGGGAACAGCGACAGACTTTATTTTGTTGGGCTCTAGAATCACTGTGGACAGTGACTGCAGCCATGAAATTAGAAGACTCTTGCTCCTTTGAAGAAAGCTATGACAAACCTAGGCAGCGAATTCTAAAGCAGAGACATTCCTTTGCCAACAGATGTCCATATGTTCAAAGCAATGGTTTTTTCAGTAGTCATGTATAGATGTGACCATAAAGAAAATTGGACACCAAAGAACTGATGCTTTCAAGCTGGGGTGTTGAAGAAGACTCTTGAGAGTCCCTTGGACTGCAAGATCAAACCAGTCAATCCTAAAGGAAATCAATCCCGAATATTCATTGGAAGGACTGATGCTGAAGCTGAAGCTCTAATACTTTGACTACCTCATGTGAAGAGTTATCTCATTGAAAAAGACCCTGATGCTGGGAAAGATAGAAGGCAGGAGGAGAAGGGGACAACAGAGGATAAGATGGTTTGATGGCATAACTGACACAATGGACACAAATTTGAGCATTCTTCAGGAGATAGTGAAGGACAGGAAAGCCTGGCATGCTTCAGTCCATGGGGTCGCAAAGAGTCCAACATGACTGAGTGATTGAACAACAAATGTTTTATTATAGTAGGCCTACTGGACAGGACAAGTTTATTATACTGAGAAAGTGAGTGAAAGTCGCTCAGCTGTGTCCAACTCAGTTGTCTCCAGGCCAGAATACTGGAGTGGGTAGCCTTTCCCTTCTCCATGGGATCTTCCCCACCCAGGGATCAAACCCAGGTCTCCCGCATTGCAGGCGTATTCTTTACCGACTGAGCCACAAGGCAATATTGAGAAAGGCATCTCTAATTTCTTTATTATATAAAGATGAAAATTTGGGGTAAAACATTTTAACGGTGTTGCTGAGATATAATTCCCATACCAAACAATTAACTCAATAAAGTATACAATTCAATGAATTCTAGCATATTCACAGAGTTGTGCATCTATCAGCGCAGTCAATTTTAGAACATTATTATTATCCCAAAAAGATACCCTACGCACAATTAGCGGTCACTCTCCAATTCCTCCAACCCCCTCAGCCCTGGGAAACCACTAATCTGTTTTTCTGTCTCCATTGATTTGCCTATTCTGAACATTTTTAGTGGAGTCATTCAATATGTGACCCTTTGTAACTAGTTTCACTTAACACAATGTTTTCAAGGTTCATCCCTGTCATGTTATACGGTAACAACTTTGTTTCTTTTTATTGCTAAATAATAGTATATTATATGGAGATACCACATTTTATTTATCCGTTCATTGGCTGATGGACATTTGGGTTGTTTCCATTATTATGAATGATACTCCTATGGACATTCACATATAAATTTTTGTGTGGATGTATGTCTTCAGTTGTCTTGGGTATATACCTAGGAGTGGAATTGCTGGGTCATACGGTAACTCTGTATTTGACCTTTTGAGGAATCCAAGGTGTTTTCCAAAGTGGCTGCACTACTTTACATTTCCACAGGCAGTGTTGAGAGTTCCAATTTCTTCACATTCTCATCAACACTTATTATTATCTGTCATTTGATTATGTCTTAGTGGATGTGAAGTGGTATCTTATTCTGCTTAGAATTTGCATTTCCCTGATGATTAATGATATTGAGCATCTTTTCCTTGTTCATATTGATGTTTGTATATGTCCTTTGGAGAAAAATCTATTCACATCCTTTGTCCATTTTTAAATTGGGCTTTTTGTTGTTATTATTGTTGAATTGTAAGAGTTATTTATATATTCTAGATGCAAATCCTTTATATATTCTAGACATAAGTCTTGTCCAATATGTAATTTACAAAAATTTTCTCCCATTCTGTGGATTCCCTTTTCACTTTCTTGATTTTGTCCTTTGATGCACAAAAATTTTTAATGTTGATGATGTCCAGTTTTTTTAATCTTTTTGCTTCTGCTTTAGGAGTCATATATAAAACACCATTTCCTAAAGTCAAGAAAATTTACACCTATATTTTTTCTAAAAGCTTTATAGTTTTAGCTCTTATATTTTGGTCTTTGATACATTTTGAGTTAATTTTTATATATCGTTTGAGGTAGGGATCCAAAAGGACGTTGTTTTTGCACGTGACTATTTCATTTTCCAGCATTATTTGTTGAAAAGACTATTCTTTCCTTATTTTCACCATTGTCAAAAACCAATTGACCATATATTGAAGGACTTATTTTAGGGCTTTCAGTTCTACTTCTTTGATCTATATATTTAGCCTTATGCGAGTACCCTTCTGTGTTGATTACTGTAGCTTTGTAGTTTACAAATTGGAAAGTGTGAGTCCCCAAAAGTTTTTCTTCCTTTTCAATATTATTTTGGCTACTTGGGGTCCCTGTTTCACTGATTGCATTTTAGAATCAGACCATCAATTTCTACAAACAAACCAGTTGGAATTTTGATAAGATTGCATTGAATCTACAGATCAATTGGGGGAGTACTGTCATCCTCACAGTATTATTAGATCTTCCAATCCATGAATGTGGATATCTTTTCATTTATTTAGATATTCTTTCATTTCTCTCTATAATGCTTCATAGTTTTCAGAGTATAAGTTTTGCACTTGTTTGTTAAATTTATTCTTAAGCATTTTACTTGTTTTGATGCTCTTGTAAATGGAACTGCTTTCTTAGTATATTTTTGACTTGGTCATTGCTACTATATAAAAATAATTGATTTTGTATATGGATAAAATATTCAAAATTTTCTGTTTCTGAAATTATTTAATTCATATTATTTTGTATCTTACTAATTTTACTACTATGTGAATTATGGCTTTTCTTACAGATACTGGAAAGTTATATCATAATAGATTAATGAATAGTGTGAAGTCTCTCAAAAGTAAGTAAGAAACAAAATTTTAAGGCATATTATCTAGATTCTCTAGATTTATATTATCAAAGTTCTTCAGACATATCATTCAAGTATAACTCTTTATATAATGTGTCATTTATGATTCTTTTAGCATGACTATATTCTGTCTGCTATTAACATACAGTTTCTCTTAGCAGGAAGTCCACTATAGTCTTAGTTTCTTTTCAACTTCTTATCAAAAGGAAAATTTTACCCCAACCAAAAAAAACTAGCCATTATTAAAGAGCAATGGTCAACTGCACTGATAACTCACATATCATGTCAGTAAACAGAAATCACCCTACCTTTTGTGCAGAGGAATTAAGTTGTGGCCTGCAGTTCTACTCATTTAAGACCCTTAACACTGTTTTACTATGTATGCTTGTCACCAAGACTAGATAAAGGAAATATAATTTTGATTCTTTCATTGACTTTCTATTTGGGTTTTCAAGTAGACACATTTGTTTGGGGTTTCAGCCATTTTGAAATAAAATGATAACAAAATCATGAAATATATTATCTCTTTTGTTTTACTATGTGGTCATTAAAGTTAATGCTAATAATACCTTTTAAATATTTTCCTTGTTTTGCTATTATATGACTTTTTTCAAATGTTGCTTTACTGTCTCTGTCCTAAGAGGGGAAGGTTAAAAAGAATAATCTCCATAAGAGTTTGGAAAATATGGGAGTCAAGCTCACAGAAGAAGAATTTGCTGAATTGTCAAAAAAGCTACAAGTTGATGGTGAGCACTAGAGATATTCTTAGGGCATTTTTTTTTCCATTATCTTCTATGTGATAGTCTTAAAAAATAATTATAATTGGTGCCAGATAAATACTTCCGAGCTTAGAGGAGAGCTCAATATTAAGGTGAGAGTGGTGCTGCTGCTGCTACGTCGCTTCAGGCGTGTCCGACTCTTTGCGACCCCATAGACGGCAGCCCACCAGGCTCCACAGTCCGTGGGATTCTCCAGGCAAGAACACTGGAGTGGGTTGCCATTTCCTTCTCCAATGCAGGAAAGTGAAGTCGCTCAGTTGTGTCCGACTCTTAGCGACCCCATGGACTGCAGCCCACCAGGCTCCACCGTCCATGGGATTTTCCAGGCAAGGGTACTGGAGTGGGGTGCAATTGAGAGTAACCTAAAATTAATCTGGAATCAGCATCATCTTTCCCTATGGATACCCGGAATTTCAGGGGGTTAGCAGGATCATTAGCTTTAATAGATCTACATTAATAATAAAAAGTTAGGGAAAGTTATCAATATAAAGAAGTCAACAGAATCCCTGTGTTTAACCTGTCATTTGTTCCTCTATTCATTGTACTCTGTCTCTGCCCCTGTCCTTATCACTTAGTTAGCTGAACAGTGATCTGATTTATGGATGTGATTCAGGTGTTATCTTATCTGATATCTGTGGCACCTTTCTTATTTGTCGAATTCTTACTTCTTAAAGCCACTGTCGTCTCTTCTATCTCATTTCTATATGGACTACTCTCCAGATTTTTCTCATTCTTATTTTGTTCTTCCTTCTCTGTTTCCTTCACTGTCTTCTCTTCTTTCAGCAACATCTTAAACCCTTGGATTCTCATGATTCCCTCATCAATTTAATATTCATTACACTTTTATACATTCTATGAAAGATTTTGTCCACTTCCATGATATCAACTCAGAAAAAAATTTTAATTACCCCAGTGTAATGAATTCTCCCATATTTTCAGTTTTAGGTACAACCTGTCACATCAGACATCTTTATTTTGGTGTTCCCTTAGAAGTATTTTTTTAATAACCCAAAGCAAATTTTCTTCTTTAATAAGTTAACTTCTCCCTATGCCTTATTTATTATAGTATCATCAACCCAATCATATATCTTTATAACCTGACTGGTACTTCTTTCCCTTAAGTCTTATTTGGAATACACTATTATACAATAAGTCTTAGTACTTTTTCAATCCTCAGAATTTCTCAGATTTATCCTTGACTCTCAACATGTGGCTTTGCTGCCTGAGCTTAGCCCCTTTTCATCTCTAGCTTGGAGATAACAACAACATCCTAATTAGTCCCTCAACCTACATTCTTATCTCCTTCAAATTTATTCTCTATTTACCTGGTAAAACGGTGCATCAGATCAAATTAGGACCATATCACTCACCTCTTACAACTCTTTATTTATTCCCACAACCCAAAAGATGAATGCTAATGTCATTATGACAGTTTATAAAGACTCTCAACTTCAATCTGCCTCTCTGGCCTAATCTCTCTTTCCTCACCTTGCATTTTATCTTCCAGCCATCCTAGACTGCTTATACATAGCATGCTGTCCCAGACTCATTTTGCTTATCATAGTGGTTCTCAAGCTTGAGTGTGTGTAAGAATTTCTCAGACTTGATGAACCACAAATTCCTAGGCCACATACCCAGAGTTTCTAATTCAGTAGGTCTGAGATGGGACCCTAGAATTCACATTTCTAACAAGTTCCCACATGATGCTAATGTAGCTGGTTTAGGAATAGTATACTTCAAGTATTACAGTATTAATTTATCTCCTACTGGTTAAAAACCCTTTCTCCTTCTCCTTCTTCTGATCAGCCCCTGCTAATTATTTTACTCATCTCAGGTATTAACCCCCACATGCTGCCTTCACTGAATGTTCCAGGCTTGATTAGGGCCTTGGTCAGATCTTTGGCAGTACTGGAATATCAGGTCAGCATCAAGGAAATCTTGATAATTGCACTTATAAAACAGAAAGGCTCTCTAAAAGCCTGGGATGAGTATCTTTTCCCTGGCCCATAGTTTATGATCTCCAAAAAACTTTATTAATATGACATAAATCTTCAAAATCCCAAAATTTAAAGGAGTGTTCATTTAAATTTTGATGTGAGCCTAATTTAGCTGATGTTATTATACTATATGAGTGATTTATATTTTTTTCCCTAAGGTCATACCATTGATTATGTGTTTCTTTTGGACTTTTACTTGTAGTGAATGGAAATGTTGATCTGCATAATGTGATGGAAGAAGTGAAAGTCAATACAGGTGAGTATAAAGATTCCTATGGTGCAGTAATTATGTTTTGCTATTAACAATAATTGTCCTGTTGATTCTGCATTATACTGCTTAATGTAAATATTTGTCTAGAGTTGGACTTAGTGGTACCTATGTTTCAGTAATAAAATGTTAGTGTCATGTCTTGGTAGAAAGACTTTAATTCTCTAAAGTAGTTTTCATAAATCTTTTCTCTTGGTTAGTACAGTAAAGAAAAAATCAAGTTTTGCTTCAAATTCACCTAACTGGTCCCCCAATTCTTCTGAACTTCTAGTCTCATGAAATTGGGCCATTCCTCCTTACTAGAGGTTTGGAGCTTTGTTCCTTTCCCAAAAACTATGTAGAAGCCTCAACTGAGGCAAATACTTTGAAAGACAGTACTTTCCCCTCCTGGCTACTGGATCTACAACAGATTCAAGTCTCAGCTTGACCCAACTGAAGAAGTGCTGGCCCTTCTAAAGGATAAAGAGATTATTCATAGAAGGAGCCACAATACTTGGCTGATATGTACTGGCAAGGACTAAGACAGCATTTCTGGGAGAAGATCTTCGAGTATAACCCTAAATAGAGTGTGGAAAATGAGGCTGAGGCTAGGTAGGAAGAGTTTGTTAACGTGGGTGCTTGTTCCTGTAAGTCCAGTTTTAATGCCCAACCAAAACTATTTGGGGTGGACAGTAAACTTCTGGGCTGGCTCCTAGGAGCTTGGAAGACAATGGCCCATGTCAAAGTAGGTGAAAATGCCAGAACTGCCTTGATATAATGCTGAGGAGAGAACAAAAAGTTCAAATAAGTTGGGTATGCCAGAATGAATCTATTATGTAAGACCTGAAGATCCTTCAAATAACTACGTTCCTCAAGAGGGTCTATGGAGCACTGTCTTTAATGAGGCAATAAGTGCATCCATCCACAGGTCCCTACCACAAGTCTCAGTGTCCAACTCCCTATTAGAGCCACGGCTGTGGTAGAGAAGACTTGCCAAGACTGCACATCCAGCTTTCCCTGAGGTTCTGCCATTCTGACCATCAGGTACTGGTCTTGGTTTTCAACACTGCCTCCTCAAATAGGAGACGAGAGCCTCTTAAACTGCTGCCATGGAAGCCTGCCCTTTACACTGCCCTCAAGTTACTAAGCAACAACCATCCAATTACATTGTAAAATTAAAATTTCCTCATATTTCTCAAACATTAGAGAATATTACTTGAGCCATTGCATCCCCTTCCACCTGTATGTTTTTATAATCAATTCACCAAAGGTGAACATCTCAGCAGTTTCAACAATACAATGTGTTACGGGTTCCCAAGTGGCTCAGTGGTAAAGAATCCACCTATCAATGCAGGAGATGTGGGTTCAATCCCTGGATCATGAAGATCCCCTGGAGGAGGAAATGGCAACCCACTCTAGTATTCTTGTTAGGAAAATCCCATGGACTAGAGAAGCCTGGTGGGCTACAGTCCCTGAGGTTGCAAAGAGTTGGAAATGACTGAGCATATACGTACACACGCATGTGTTAGGGATTATTACCCCTTCCCTTACATCATCAATGGAATCTTTTTACCCTCTGAGCCACAAGGGAAGTCCAATGGAATCTTTTTATAACCTGTCCAGCAAGGCGTACACCACCTTATTGTCTGCTTCTGAGGACCATTTCCAAAGCCAAGTGTCCTAAATTTGGTTTTCAGAAGCAGACTCTGAGACTCATATTTATGTGTAAATGAATTGTTACAAAAGAGTTACCAAAGAAAACTTACCTAAGGGGATGGAAGAAGCCAAGTAAAAGCCCCATCTTAGACAAAGTCTTGATACCTTCAGATTAACCCACCAAAGATCTCTGGAAATTACACTTCAGAGTTGTCCCAATCGAGAGCTTTCACACTTTTCCTCGATCAGTCATTGGCTAACCCAGCCACACTTTCTTTGCTTACTGTACAAGAGAGAAAAGCAGTCTTCAGTAGCATGAGGGTAGTCTTACAGACAGAAGCTATAGGTGCTACTTGTTGGGAGCAAAACCACACCATGGCTGGGGATGCTCAAAAATGGTAAACAAGGATCTAAGAGATGTGCACAGAACTCAGGGACTACAAAAACTAAGAAATATGTAAGCCTACCCATGATTCAAATGAGAACTCTGTGTTTAGTTATAAGACACAAGAGGAAAATGCAATGGTTACATACTAGAAGACAGAGAAAAAAGGAAAAATTATGGAGAAGAGAAGGAAAAGAATGAGATGAGTATGTTTAATATTGATAAACTGCAAAGCCTCTGTGTAGATTTGCTATCAGTTCAGTTCAATCGCTCAGTTATGTCTGACTCTTTGTGACCCCATGCCAGGTTTCCCTGTCCATCAACCAACTCCCAGAGCTTACTCAAACTCATGTCCATCTAGTCGGTGATGCCATCCAGCCATCTCATCCTCTGTCGTCCCCTTCTCCTCCTGCCCTCAATCTTTCCCAGCATCAGGGTCTTTTCCAATGAGTCAGCTCTTCGCATCAGTATACTTTAAATGATTTGAAATAATTATCTCGGCCCTTCACATTTTACCTATGAATATTACATCTTTTCAAAGGAGAAACAATTGATTCCAGTAACCTACAAAATGTTCTCAAAGACATGGGGATTGAGCTTACAGATAAAGAGCTTGAACAACTGAAGAAAACACTGCCCGTTGATGGTAAGCCACAAGAATGTACCATGCCTCCCAGGGAACTTGATCTTATGGGTCAGCGTGAGCAGCTCCTAATCTTTTAATAGTACAGTTTTGCCCCAAAATGCCATAAATTAATAGAAAGGCACTTTTGACTTGAGAATAAATTTCATCATCTCCTCAAATACAACTTGAGTCATCTCTAAGTGACTAGTACTGTCCCTCAGGTCAGCATGAGATTCACAATATGAACAATGAAAAATAATTAAAAAGAAAGGAATAGAACATCAGTAGAATAAAACAAAAATATTTTTATGTATTTTGTAGAGTTTCACTGTAGGGGAGTTAAGCTAATAAATGTCTCTAATACCAAAGAATGGATAAGTTTGCCATTGTGAAAGATATTTATATTCTTAAATGTCAATATTTTGGGTATAAAATAGACTAAATTTTAAAGCAAATCTTAAAATGTAACTTTTTGTAATCATACAATTTATAATGTTTCAGTGAATTTTTATGTCAATTTTGTAGAGATCTGAATTGTACCTTTTCTTACAGCTCATGGAAAGGTATTTCAAAACAGATTGCTGAAGGATGTGAGGAGTAACAAAAGTAAGCAAACATGGTTAGGCCCGTGAAATATCCTCAAGTGTTAAACTCATATCAAGAAACTATAATACTTTATTTTACTTCTTGTTTTGCTTCTCATATCTGTTTTTTTTTTCCTGGTAAAAATATTTACTTTACCTTAGAAGGAAGTTCTCTGTTAGATTACATTTTCTGAGAAAAAAATTCATATAAACAAATAAAAGAAAGATGAAAGGAAGCGACGAAGGAAAGGAAGGAGGGAGGGAGCAGGAGGAGTAGGAAGGAAGGCAAGAGGGAGAGAGGGAAAAGTTTTGCCATTTATTCCAGATGTAACCAAGAATGGAGAAAACAATCTGAGAGTAAGCATCAAGGGGGAAAAATATAATCTCTACTTCTTTGTAAAGAGTACTGATTAGTGCTTTCTCGTTATAGTTGCTTAACTCCTGTCCCACTTAACATTTTCCTGAGCAGGTGTGCTTAAGGTTTGAGAGAAGTTCTAACTCTTGCTTTAAACTCTTTAAATTCTAACTCTGCTTGTAAAGAGCTGAAAAAATCTATTGTAGTTTTGTTCTTTGCTTGAAAATATTAGTTATACCAGATTTTGATGTCATTCTCTTTTATCAGTGTATATTCAGGTAACAGTAATACCTGTTATTGTCTCAAGGAGATATCTGCCATCTTGTGTTTATTGCAGCATTATTTACCATAACCAACATATGGTATGATGGCTGAATGAATAAATAAAATGAAAATGTGGGGAGTGTGTGTGTGTGTGTGTATACATGCAATGGAATATTATTCAGCCATTAAAATAGAAAGAAATCCTACCATCTGCAACACTATAAATAGAGGGTATAAGTAAATAAGTCAAAGAGAAAAAGATGGACACTTTATGATCTCACTTATATGTGGTATCTTAAAAAACTGAACTCATAGAAATAGGAAATTGGTAGTTGCCAGAGGTTTGGGGGTGGGGAGGGCAGTGGGTGAAGGTGATCAAAGGATACAAATTTCTAGTTGGAAGATGAATAAGTTATAGAGATGTAATGTTCAGCACAATGACTATTATTAACAATATTGTTAATACTGTATATATTTTTGAAAGTTAATAATAGTGTAAATCTTAACAAAAGTTCTTAGCTCAAAATTGTGACTATGAGAAATGTGAATGCATTAACTATCCTTATCTTGGTAATCATTTTGCAGTATATACATATGTCAAATCATTATGTTGTACACTTTAAACTTGTACAGTGTTGTATGTCAACTATTAATATATCTTAATAAACCTGAATGGGGGGAACCAATAATATCTGTTAGTTGAAGATAGTAAAATATTTATGAATTTTTAAAATATTTTAGAATCATTCCATTTTTCTTACTTTCTCCCTTTCCTTTCATGTTTTCGAGGAGGAAAGGTTCATGTAAGTAACCTGGATACTGTGTTAGAAGTCATGGAGGTCAATCTCACGGAGGAGGAACTTGATCACCTGAAAGATATTCTGAGTGGTGAGCATTATGGAAAACGTGTGATTTTAAATAGAGGTTAAGCTTGCAGGGTTGATTATGACTGTTTCAAAGGTTTTAATTATTTTTTACACAAAAAAAACACCTTTGAATAGCTCTCAGGAGAACAACAACAACATGGCTCTTAGTTTTTGTCCAGTTAAAACCTGTAATCTATTTCTTTACACATTTTGGGCTGGGAATGGGTGCTAGTGAAAGAGAGAGGGGTTATTCTTCTCTGGTTTTACAAAATAAGATCTGCAATGTGTTTTTTTTCACTGACCTTATATTCCTGACATCAATTCGGGCTTTAACCCAATTTGTCCAGCCATTGATTCATGCATTCTTTTTTGGTCACTGTAGCAAAGCATTATAAAATAATATGTATAGTGTTGTTAATCTTCTAAAAAGATACATAGTATACTTTTGTAAACTAAGGAAAAGTCTGGGAGAATATACAGAAAGCAGTTATTAATGTTGAGGTATGGTAATGACAGTGAGAAGAAGTGAAAAGAGGGACTATTTATATGTTTGTGTATTTTTTTAATTTGTTATAAAAAGTACGTTTAAATTTCTTTAACTCAGTTTATTCTGTTTTTAATTTGAGATGAATGCAAATGATGTGTCAAGTGACAGGGCTCTGGCTGAGTTCTTATCCAGTTTCAAGAGATTCACTAAACTGTCCACTTACATAATTCAGTTCAGTTCGGTGGCTCCGTCATGTCTGACTCTTTGTGCCAGGCCTCCCTGTCCATCACCAACTCCCAGAGTTTACCCCAACTCATGTCCATTGAGTCGGTGATGCCATCCAACCACCTCATCCTCTGCCGTCCCCTTCTCCCGCCTCCAGTCTTTCCCAGCATCAGGGTCTTTTCAGATGAGTCAGCTCTCCGCATCAGGTGGCCCCTAGCAAACATGCCTTGCAGATTAGCGCTAGTCTCCATCTGCCCACTGCGTCAACACTGGCAACACAAGGTATCGATCCTTACAAATTTTAGAAAAGATGTAGTATAATTTCAAGAAATAAGTGAAAATAAAGCTGAAGGACTGCTTCAGTCATGCAGAGCCACTAACAAATGTGAACTTGACAGAGTTAGACCATTTCATAAGTGAGGAAGAAAAATTTTACATGAATAATAATGATAGGCCATTTGAAATAGAATAATTTGGGTTTCAAAGTATTTAAAGGAACCCTTAAAAAGCAATCATTTTTTTTCAAAGTTTATTTTTTGTATATCTTTTTTTCAGAGTTTAAAGGAGCCCATGTTGTTGTTGTTGCTTTTGTTGTTCAGTTGCTAAGTTGTGCCCGACTTTTTGTGACCCCGTGAACTGCAGCATGCCAGGCTTCCCTGTCCTTCACTATCTCCCTGAGGTTGCTGAAACTCAGGTCCATTGAGTCAGTGATGCCATCCAACTATTTCATCCTCTGTCGCTCCCTTCTCCCCTTGCCCTCAATCTTTCCCAGCATCAGATTCTTTTCCAATAAATCAACTCTCTGCATCAGGTGGCCAAAATATTGGAACTTCAGCTTCAGCCTCAGTCCTTCCAAAGAATATTATTCAGAGTTGATTTCCTTTAGGATTGACTAGTTTCTTCTCCTTGCTGTCCTAGAGGGACTCTCAAGAGTCTTCTCTAGCACCACAGTTTTGTTTTTTTTTCTTTACATTATCGTGTTGGTTTTGCCATACATTGACATGAATCTGCCATGGGTATACATGTGTTCCCCTTCCAGAATCCCCCTCCCACCTCAGCACCACAGTTTGAAAGCATCAATTCTTCGGCGCTCAGCCTTCTTTTATGGTCCAACTCTCATATCCGTACATGACTACTGGAAAAACCATAGCTAACTATGTGGAATTTTGTTGGCAAAGTGATGTCTCTGCTTTTTAATACACTGTCTAGGTTTGTCATAGCTTTTCTTCCAAGGAGCAAGTGTCTTGATTTCATGGCTGTAGTCACCATCTGCAGTGATTTTGGAGTTCAAGAAAATGAAGGAAGCCATAGTGTGCAATAATCTCTTTTTCTCAGAAAATCACATCCCAACACAGTTTTAAAAGTCAGCACTGATTCTATGGACTAATTATAACCTGAATTTTCTTGAATATTAGGAAAAATAAACTTATATTCATAATTCAATTTTTTATTTTTCAGTAATACCTTTTGTAGGTTATTTTTATTCATTGTTTACTGTTAAATCTTCATTTTAAGTGTATATATTTTCCTTGGTCATTTTATAGTAATAATAACTCTTAGATAAAAACACCTCCTATTCTGTGGGTTTTTTCCTGAGTCCTTATTATTGTTTTCCTCTAATTAAACTGTGTTTTACAGCCTATAAGAAGGTTGATCTGAAAAAAGTGATGGATAGAATAGAAGATGTTACAGGTGAGGAAGAAGTTGCCAAATACATATGATTCTGATTCTTTATACAATTTTGTATTTTTTCTTGTTACTTTCTATTTCTTTTTAAATTATGCTATTTTCTAGTAAAATGATTATGATTTGATTTCTTAGACTTTGACTTTGGTTTATCAATGTCTTAACAACAAAACATAGTGCCACATTTTGTTAGGCCCATGATCTAATTTTTTCCAAATTAATCTAAAATATTTACTAAAAATATATGTTAAAGGAATAAAAATAAAGTTTCATTACTTTGCTGGTAATCTTCCAAATATAAAATTATGAAAATTCATTACCATGTAATGTGTTCTTTTGTGTCTACTATTAACAAAGTTAAAGAAATAAACACTTCAATTTTCTGCCATAACTGTAGCCAGACAGGACTCACTCAACTTAGTAAAGTCATTGATTAGTTAGGGCTAATAATTAAACAATAATAGATTTCATTATTATATAGAATAATTAAGTATTTCTTTAAAATCTCACATGTTACCATTAATTTTTTTTTTTGAAGGAGAGGAAGTTGATGTCAATGACATAGAAACAGTTCTAGGAAATATGGGAATAGAGCTCACAGATAAAGAACGATCAGGACTGGTGAATAATCTGCCAGTTGATAGTGAGTATTTCTAATAAACTGTAGTCATCTAAGGAATATTATTGTTAAATTATGAAAATTTCCTCTATTTCATTGCTTATCAAAAATAATGTTTGAATCTGTTACATAATTTTAAATGGTGCTGTTATATCTTAAAATATTATGTGCCATTAAGTTTTAGTTTGAGAATCAACAATTACATCATCATGACTCCTATTATCAGGGTTCAGTTATATCTTTTATTAGTTTTGATTCTACCAACAGATCAAAAATTTAAGTGAGAATGAATTAGGAAAAGAAAAAGAAGGAAATTATCTAATAGGGGAAAATGAAAATGTCCAAAAAGAAACAGGAATGATGTGTTTCACCATAGTAGAGTACCAGTATCCTCACTTTATGTAATTTCATTATTTGTCAGTAAATCAGAAAATGTCTAAGTCAATTCACAAAATACGTCTTACTGAATTACTGGTTTTATACTGTCTTGGAAACTCCACATTGCTCTTCTGTAATCTGAATAGTGCTTTCTCTTACAGAGGGAAAGGTCTATCGAAAAAGATTGCTGAATGGTATAAAGTTTCTTAAAGGTGAGAGAAACCTAATAAAATGCACATCAATTTGAGATCATCATGTTTGACATTTATACTGTTTCCTTGTGATTAAACAGTAAACCCTGCCACTCAGCACTTGTATTATTTATTTCATAGATCAACCTGTTCTTTAAGAGATCATTTTTTATGGTGTAACCTGGAAAGAATATCCATGCTCTCTTGGAATTTTCCAAATTTTGACATAGGAAGAAATTATCAGAGCCCAAGTTGACAAAAGTAAAGGAAAAATTGGGACATCCTCAGTTAAATCAGCAGCAGAGACTACTAATCTGACATTCAGATAAAACAAAAAAAAAAACCTAGAAAGTCTCTGAGGAAATGAAGGGACCATAAAACTGAAAGAGATGGACAGGAACCAGGCTAGGATGGAGATCAGATCTAAGCAGATTCCCACTCTTCCATCATTACATACCTCCTTCATGATATCTGTCAAATCCATACAACATTCCTACCACTATTAATATTTTTATTTTAAATGATTTACTTTTTAACCTGTTTTTTAAAAAATGTTAATTGTAATGGAAAATCAGCATCCCTTAACATAACTGGAAGTTGACTCTTAAACAAAGTGAAAACAAAACAGTATTAGTATTATTGGAATTATTTTCACTTTGCTAACATTTTCTGAGAAGTTATTCAATCACCTTTAAATATTTATACTGGATATGCTTCTCATGAAGATTAAGATGAAAACAATGAACTCTAATTCTAACTATTATTGATTCTTTGTACTCTTGTAAAGATCTCATTAGGCTTTGGTCTTTTGGATGAAAAAGATAATCATAATATTACCTCAGGAATTGTTCATTGCTCAAAATTCACATTTTAGAGGCATTAACGTTTTCTTATATATCTCTTTTTATAAGGAGGGAAGGTTGATTCTAGTCAAGTGTACACTGTTTTGGAAAACATGGGCATGAACCTCACTGAAAAGGAACTCAAAGATCTAACACAAAATCTCCCAGTTGATGGTAAGCATTTTAGATATCACTGAACCCTACATAAAAGATTGTCTTATATGTCTAACAGTTATTTAAAATGCTTGTTTGACATCAAGAAGTATTATGAAAGGCTTAGAAGAAAAACTCAGATTGAAAGAAAGGACACATGCTGACTCCTGCTAGTGTCATGTGCAAATTAGAGAAAGATTTCAAGGTATCTCTCTCTGCTCTTTTTACTCAGCCTTTCCTAAATGGATAGGTTTCACTTAAATCACAGTCCGCCTCTTTAGCCACATTTGCTAATGCATGGCATCAGTATTTATTAAAAAGGTGCTTAATATAAGTGTGGCTAGCTTTTGTTTTATCTCTTTTAGTTCAGCTAGAGTAGACCTGGTCTCCAATGGCAGCCATCACCATGCCTAGTTACAAAATGGTTTTCTTTGATGAGATCTTTTAAGATCTGTTCTCTTAGCAACTTTCAAATATGCAATACAGTATTGCTAACTATAATCACTCTACTGTACATCACATCATCATAGCTTATTTATTTTATAACTAGAAATTTGTATTTATTTTAGAAATTCACTCCAGGAGATAGAGAAGGACAGGGAAGTCTGGAGTGCTGCAGTCCATGGAGTCACATAGAGTCAGACATGACTCAGCATCAGAAAAACAACAAAGAAATTTGTACTTTGGAAAAGCTAGCTTTTCTGCAGCAAATTCATGCATGCATGCTAAGTCACTTCAGTCGTGTCTGACTCCACGACCCCATGGACTGTAGGGTGCCAGGCTCCTCTGTCCATGGGATTCTCCAGGCAAGAATACTGGAGTGGGTTGCCATGCCCTCCTCCACGGGCTCTTCCTAACCCGGGGATTGAACCCAAGCCTCTAATAAGTCTCCTGCATTGCAGGCAGATTCTTTACCACTAGTGCCACCTGGGAAGCCCTCTACAGCAAATAAATGCTGCTAAATTCATTGGCTGTATACAGCATCATTTTTTTTAACTCCTTGTCGTATTTCTAATTTATTCCTTTTCTTGCAGTTAATGATAAAGTTGATTTGGAAAAGGTGATGAATGAAGTGAAACCTTTCTCAGGTGAATAGGACATTAGTAAAACATATTAAATTGAATTCCTACCCTGTATTATATTTTGCATAATGTTTTATCAATATTACAAAATAAACTTATTAATGTTGATACTTTATTTATTATGAAATATGTACATAACTTTTCTTTTTCTTTGACTTCGAATTATCTAGGATTCAGCCATGAAAATAAGTGGTGATATTTGAATAATAAATTATATTTTCTGTTATTTCCAGCAATATTATGCTGGTTTTAACCAGTGTTTAAATCAGTGGTCACAAATTAGACACCCATAAATTTAATTCAATCTGTAGTCAAGTTTTATAAGATCTGAATTCCCTCACAATAGCTGGCCTGTTTTCTTTTTGGACAAGGCATGTGCTGTCCAGTTCACCATAGCCAGTTTCACTCATTTTTTCTATCTCCAGACTCCTGCAAGCTTTTGAGTTAATAACTACTAGTTTATATAGCCAGAATATAGGAAAGTGGATATTTTTAGAAAATTTAATTGATAGGATTGTCATAATAATCTCATGATTCAGCATTAAAAATACAAAGACTAGATACTTTGAATTACTGACCTGTTGCATAATCTAATTTTCTTCTATGATGTCTTGTCATTAGGCTTAAGAGACTACTCTCTTTATGAAGAATAAAGGAATAAATTCTGATTCACTATCTGTAAACACTGTTCAAATATGTGAGAATGTGGAAGTGAAGATAACATTAAATGAGCCAGTTTTTAAATTTTTTAGATAATTATGGTGTCCTAAAATTACCATCTGTTAACAATTCTTGTTTTCTTTCAAAGGAGACAAAGTTGATACCGGTAAACTTGAAAGTGTTTTGGGAAACTTGGGGATTAAGCTCACATCTAATGAATGCTTGAATTTGCTGGAGTCACTGCCAGTTAATGGTGAGATTCATGGGTACTAGTTGGGTTTTTTAGGAAGTCTGATTTTGTGGAACTATTTGAAAAATTCCAAAATAAAGTGAAAATGCTTGAAAACGGTTTAAAAGTTAATGCTAGTACAGAGAAAAATTCATTGCTTACATTTGTATTTTAAAATAATCAATCTAACCCTTTCAGCTATAAATTATAAGTTTTGCCTTTGCTATCAAAGACAAAGTTCATCCCTGAGCCCTCAGGTTGCTAATCAGCTGGATTTGCAAAAATAGATTTTTTTTTTTTAAAAGAAGAAGAGTACTTCCCAGGTGGCTCACTTGGTAAAGAATCTGCCTGCCAAGGCAGAAGACACAAGAATTTGGGTTCGATCTCTGGGTCAGGAAGATCCCCCGGAGGGAGAAATGGCAACCCATGGAAAATTCCATGGACAGAGGAGCCTGGTGGTAGTCAGATATGACTGAACACACACACCACCACCACCAAAAAGAAGAAGAAGAAAGAAGGAGCAAGAGAAGCAGGAATAAAGAGAAGATGAAAAACAACAATAACAAAAAAACAGCTATGTGTATTTCTGTAGCATAGAATACATATTTTACCAATAAGTGGATAATTTTGTACATTCAGAAAAAACTACAGTTATCTAAATGAAATTTTAAGATTTAGGAAAATAAAAAATGTTTTTAATTTCATAACACAAAGATAACCACTATTAATATTTTGAAACCTTTCATTCTAGTACTTTTAAGATAGATAGCTACATACATACATTCATACATAATATTATAAGTATATAAATTTATTTATAACTCTTATTTCTTCACAATTTAATATGTCTTCATCATAGAAACCTTGATAATGCAGGTAAACAAAAACAAAACCATCTTTCTTCCTACCTCAAAGCAGTAAATAATGTCAAAAATCTGAGATTTATTTTTCCAGTTCTCCATCTATAAATAGACATTTTTTTTATTTTTAGCAAACTTGTAGATAAATTTTGACAAACATACTAAAATTTAGTGAGGTTATATTCCTTTAAATAGAGTTGCAAAATGGAAAATATTTTGTTTTGCCACATTTTCTTCCAGAATATTGTAATTTGAACTCTCACAAATAGTATTTGAGAATGTTATTTTCCTTACATTGTCAATACAATAGAAAAAGAACATCTCATTATTATGATTAGCTTTGTACTCTTTTACCACTGTGAGTGAACATTTTGGTATATCTGTTATCTATTTGCATTTGAAATGTTCTTTAGGCAAAATTTTCTAAATTCCTTCTCTCTGAAATTAAGAGACCTGTACTATCTTTCTGATTCCATCTCCAAAATATCTTGTTTTTTTATAGCTGATGGAAAATTGTATCAGAAAAGGTTGATGAAGGGAATAAAATCTCTCAAACGTGAGTAAAAAGCATGCTAAAAAGACTTAATCTTAAATCTTTATTTGCATTGTCAAAATGTAAATCCTCCTTTCCTACATAATCGAGTCTTTTATTTATGCTTCTTTCAGTAGATCTGCATTTTGCCAGGTATTTACCAAGTACTTTCTGTACTAAGATTTGGCATGAAACTTTCTTAAATTTTCCTAACTCAACCCCAGAGAAATAAAATTCATTTTAAAATGCAAACAAAAGGTGAAGAATGAAAGCTGTCAGATTAAGATTTAGGTCTAAAGCAGAAACAATTTGAAATTATAGGCAACAAAAGTAATGACTATTTTGCAGAATATTATGTCAGTCACCTCTAGCTCTAGCTTTTCAAGGTTCCCAACACAAAATTGGAGGTAATTAATTCTAATTTTTACTGTATTAGTTGGACAAGACTGACATTTTGGTGTTTTTCTTGAAAATGTTAACAATAATACTAAGAAATGAATGAAGTATTTTTATTGTAATAAAATACATGCTCAGTAAAGATGAATATTGCTATAGAGTGAATGTGTTTTAGAATCATTTAATTTTACTATATTTCTTTCCTATCCTCTATTTAGGAGGCAATATTGATGTCAATAAGCTGGACACTTTTTTAGAAAGCCTGGGAATCAAGATCACAGAAGAAGAATTCATAGATTTGATAGAAAAACTACCATATGATGGTGAGCACTATAATCACTCTTATACTTTTTCAGGCCTATTGAGTCTTTTTTTTTTCTGTCCATCTTTACTGAGATATAATTGATGCATAACATTATATAAGTTTAAGGTGCACAATCTGTTGATTTGATAGATATATATTGCAAAATGACTATCACCATAGTGTTATATATTATAATAATGTGATGTGTTGGAGGTATGAGATCTAGTCTCCAAGCAGATTTCAAGTATACAATTAGTATTATTAACTACGGTCTTTACCATATAAAATGTAGCATTCTGTATGTTAGATACTCAGAATTTGTTCACCTTATAACTGGAAGTTTGTACCCTTTGACCAATTTGTTCACCTTATAACTGGAAGTTTGTACCCTTTGACCAACATCTCCCCGTTTCTCCACCCACCAGCCCCTGGTGACTCTCATTCTGTTCTCTGTTTCTGTGGGCTCAGCTTTTATATGTATATATACATATATGTATGTTTGTGTGGGTGGTAACATATCATATTAGTCTCTCTCGGTCTGATTTGTTTCAGTTAGCATAATGAGCTCAGAGTCCATCCATGTTATCATCACAAATGGGGAGATATCCTTCATTATCATGACTGAATAACTCTTCTTTGTGTATGATACATCACATCTTCTTTATTCATCCATTGACAGATACTTAGTTTGTTTTCATATCTTGACTATTGTAAATAATGCTGTAATGAACATGGAAGCACATATGTCTCCTTGAAATTCTGTTTTCATTTGCTTTGTATATATACCCACAAATGAGATTGTTGAATCATATGGTCAGTTCAGTTGCTCAGTCATGTCCGACTCTTTGCAACCCCATGGACTGTAGCATGCCAGTCCTCTCTGTCCATCACCAACTCCCAGAGCCTGCTTAAACTCATGTCCATTAAGTTAGTGATACCAACCAACTCATCTCATCCTCGGTTGTCCCCCTATCCTCCTGCCTTCAGTCTTTCCCAGTATCAAGGTCTTTTCCAATGAGTCAGTTCCTCACATCAGGTGGCAACGTATAAGAGCTTCAGCTTTAACATCAGTCCTTCCAATGAATATTCAGTACTGATTTCCTTTAGGATTGACTGGTTTGATTTCTTAGAGTCCAAGGATCATTTGGCACATCTGTTATTAATTTCTTGAGGAACTTCCATGCTGTTTTGCATAGTGGCTGTACCAATTTACAGTGAACAGACATTCCCTCTTCTCCACATTCTCCCCAGCATTTATCTCTTGTCTTTCGTTAGAATGATAAGTCATTCTTACAGTTGTGAAGTGATAGTTCATCATTATTTTTGTTACCTATAATTTCAAATTGTTTCTGGTTTAGACCTAAATCTTAATCTGACAGCCTTCATTCTTCATCTTTTGCTTTGTATTTTAAAATGAATTTTATTTCCAAGAAAGTTTTCTGCCAAAGCTTGGTACAGAAAAGTACTTGGTAAATACCTGGCAAAATGCAGATCTACTGAAGCAAGCATAAATAAAGATTCAGTCCCAACAAACTCAACTCAACTATCCCAGCTCAATCCCAGCTCAACCAAAAATGCTCATTTTGGTTTTGTATATCTCTGATAATTAGTGACATTGAACTTCTTTTCATGTATGTGATGGCCATTGTATGTCTTCTTTGACATACAAAGATGGCTGTTCAGTTCCTCTGCACATTTTTAATTTGGTTTGATGTCATCTCACTGGTTTATTTTTGCTTTTGTTGCTTGTGCTTTTGGTGTCATATTTAAAAAATCATTGCCAAGATTCACATCAAGATTTTCCCCTTGTTTTCTTTCAGGAGTTTTATAGGTTCAGGTGTTACATTTAACTGTATAATCCATTTTGACCCTGTTTTTGTGAGTGGTGTAGAATAAGTAGTCCAGTTTCATTATTTTGCATGTGGTTATCCAATTTTCTGAACTCTGTTTATTAAAGAGACTGTCATTTTCCTATCGAGTATTCTTGGATGCCTTGTTGGTGGTTAACTGTTTATCTTATACCTGTACTTATTCTATGCATTTCAGTCTAGGACAGTATTTTTATCTAGCATGACAAGGTCAAGTGGTTGGTCAGGTAATCAAAAAATCCAACTAAAATAAAGAATCATAAAAATGATATTTACATACTTTAAAGATTTTATTTGACTGAAAAAAACTGGGCCAATGTCATTTTTATTTAATGTAGTTATGCTTTGGGGGAATTTTCTTGCACAAACATACCCATTTATCATCTGCTCTCCCATTTTTAGTTTCTCTTAAGTGGAGCAAAGTGATTTTTTTTAAGGTCAGCAGAAATCTCAGAGTCCATCTAGATTTTAATGCTCCCTTCACTCTTTCTATGATTACCTTATCCACATCAAATTCAACAGAACTATTTGTTAGTAAACTTGCCTTCACATAAAATTTCCAAATTATTCAAATTTGTTTTTATTTTATTTATTTTCTATTTATAGTTCATCGGTTTATATAATGATTAAGTTATCACCAATTTAATAAGTATAACTATTTATAAACAAATCTATAAATAAGCTCAAAAACTCAACCCATAAGAACACAGATGCACTGGCTAACTAAAGCATAACCTACTAGATATGAAAGTTATGGCATTCCATCAGCATCAGTCTAAATATTTTGCAGTAACAATGGAGAATGAAGTTCAGACCGTTAGACTGTTTAAATGCAGGTCAATTAAGAGATCTTCTCTTGTATCAATAAATCTCTATTGAGACTTAGATTGTCCACTGGCAATCTCAACTCAACATAAAAAAAAGTAACTATTCTCCATATTAAATTCATTTCAAATTCTTGGAGACGTGGGTGTTTGTGTGTGTGTCTGTGTTTTCTGTATGTGTGTGTGTGTGTTTTTGTCAAAGCTATGGTTTTTCCAGTAGTCATGTACAGATGTGAGTTGGACCATAAAGAAGGCTGAGCAACAAAGAATCGATGCTTTTGAACTGTGGTGTTGGAGGAGACTCTTGAGAGTGCCTTGGACAGGAAAGAGATCAAATCAGTCATTCCTAAAGGAAATCAGTCCTGAATATTCATTGGAAGGATTGATGCTGAAGCTGAAGTGCCAAACTTTGGCCACCTGATATGAAGAACTGACTTATAGGAAAAGACCCTCATGCTGGGAAAGATAGAAGGCAGGAGGAGAAAGGGATGACAGAGGATGAGATGGTTGGATGGCATCACTGACTCAATGGACATGAATTTGAGCAAGCTCCAGGAGCTGCTGAAGGGCAGGGAAGCCTGGGGTGCTGCAGTTCATGGGGTCACAGAGTCGGCATGACTGAGTGACTGAACAGCAACATTTCTGTGTCCCTATATTCCACCACAATTACCCATGAAAGAGTCCACAAATTATCTTTGACTTGTACTCCCTCCTCTTTTCCCTTAAAACAAAATCTCAATTTTATCTCGGCTACTTAATTCAAAACTCATCATCTTGGCCAAGACTACTACAGAAGCCTCCTGACTGGTCTGTCAGCCATATTATTGCCTTAAGTTCATTCTGATCACACTAGCCATGATGACTTAATAACTAAGGTGAAAATCTGACCTCAGATTAAAAATCAGTGACCCCTCATAGCTTATATGCATTGTTTTCCAATATGCCAGACAGTGCTAAGCAATTTTATGAATTTTCTCATTCAATTTATTCATTCATGTATCATATCTATTGAACACCTAACACCCAGCATTGTCTGCTTCAGCCTTAGAGATACAGCCATTGTTGTTGTTGTTCAGTCATGAAGTCATGTCCTGCTCCTTGCAGCTCCATGGACTGCAGCATGCCGGGCTTCCTTGCCCTACACTGTCTCCCGGAATTTACTCAAATTCATGTCCATAGAGTTGGTGATGCCATCCAACCATCTAATCTTCTGTCACCCTCTTCTCCTTTTGCCTTCAATCTTTGGGCTTCCCTTGTGGCTCAGCTGGTAAAGAATCTGCCTGCAATATGGAGACCTGGGTTTGATCCCTGGGTTGGGAAGATGCCCTGAAGAAGAGAAAGGCTACCCACTTCAGTATTCTGGCCTGGTGAATTCCATGGACTATACATATAGTCCTTAAGGTTGCCGAGTTGGACATGACTGAAAGACTTTCACTTTCACTTTTCCTAGTACCGGGGTCTTTTCCAATGGGTTGGCTCTTCGCATCAGGTAGCCAAAATTTTGGAGCTTCAGCTTCAGCATCAGTCCTTCCAATGAATATTCAAGGTTAACTTCCTTTGGGATTTACTAGTTTGAACTCGCAGTCCAAGGGTCTCTCAAGAATCTTCTCCAGCACCACAATTTTAAGGCATCAGTTCTTTAGCACTCAGCCTCCTTTATGGTCCAACTCTTACATCTGTACATGACTACTGGAAAAACTGTAGCTTTGGCTATACAGACTTCTGTCAGCAAAGTGATGTCTCTGCTTTTTAATATGTTGTCTAAGTTTGTCATAGCTTTCCTTCCAAGGAGCAAGTGTCTTTTAATTTAATGGCTGCAGTCTCTGTCTACAGTGATTTTGGAGCCCAAGAAAATAGAATCTTCCATTGCTTCCACTTTTTCCCCTTGTATTTGCCATGAAGTCTTGGGACCAGGGGCTTCCCAGGTGGCTCAGTGGGTAAATAATCCCTCTGTAATACAAGAGATGTAGGCAGATGCAGGTTCAGTCCTTAAGTTGGGAAGATCCCCTGGAAGAGGGCATTTCAGCTTATTCTGGTATTCTTGCCTGTAGAATCTCATGGACAGAGAAGCCTGGTGGACTACAGTCCACAGGGCGGCAAAGAGTCAGACATGACTAGAGTGACTAAGCATGCACTCACACATGATGGGACCAGATGCCATGATCTTAGTTTTATAAATGTTGGGGTTTAAGCTAGCTTTTTCACTCTTTTTCACCCTCATCAAGAGGCTCTTAGTCCCTCTTCACTTTCTGCCATTTAGAGTGGTATCATCTGCATATGTGAGGTTGCTGAAATTTTTTCCAGCAATCTTGATTCCAGCTTGTGATTCATCCAGCCCTGCATTTCACATGACGTACTCTGCATATAAGTTAAATAATCAGGGTGACAATATACAGCCTTGTCATACTCCTTTTCCAGTTTTTGACCAGTCATTTGTTCCCCTACATGGATCACAACCTCATCGTGGCAAAGGGGCTTTGTATAACTCAATGAAGCTACTATGATCCATGATGTGCAGGGCCATGCAAGAGGAATGGGTCATAATGAAATGTTCTGACAAAATATGGTCTACTGGAGAAAGTATTGACAAACCCACTCTAGTATTCTTGTCACGAGAACCACATGAACAGTATGAAATGGTAAAAAGATATGATATCAGAGGGATTCCCCAATGGCTCAGAAGGTAAAGAATCTGCCTGCAATTCAGGAGACCTGAGTTTGATTCCTGGGTCAGGAAGATTCCCTGGAGAAGGGAATGGCAACTCAGTCCAGTATTCTTGCCCAGAGAATCCCATGGACAGAGGAGGCTGGCAAGCTACAGTCCATGGGGTTTCACAGAGTCAGACATGACTGAGTGACTAACACATACACACACACACACACACACACACACATATGATACTGGAAGATGAGCCCCCCAGGTTGGAAGGTGTCCAATATGCTACTAGGGAAGAGTGGAAGACAATTACTAATAGCTCCAGGAAGAATGAAATGGCTGGACCAAAATGGAAAAAGCACTTAATTGTGGATGTGTCTGATGGTGAAAGTAAAGTCTGATGCTGTAAAGAACAATATTGCATAGGGACCTGAAATGTTAGATCCATGAATCAAAGTAAATTGGACATGGTCAAGCAGAAGATGGCAAGAGTGAACATCAACATCTTAGGAATCAGTGAACTAAAATGAACAAGAATGGGCAAGTTTACTTCAGATGACCATTATATCTACTACTGCAGGCGAGAATCCCTTAGAAGAAATGGAGTAGCCCTCTTTAGTCAACAAGAGTCCGAAATGCAGTACTTGAGTGCAGCCTCGAAAATGAAAGAATGATCTTAGTTCATTTCCAAGGCAAACCATTCAGCATCACAGTAATCCAAGTCTATGCCCCAACCACTAATGCTGAAGAAGCTGAATTTGACAGGTTTTATGAACACCTACAAGACCTTCCAGAACTAACAGCAAAAAAAAGATGTCCTTTCATCATAGGGAGTTGGAATGCAAAAGAGATACAGTCATAAACAAAACAAATTAATATAAACTTTGTGGAGCCAGAATTTTCATCTTTTATTCACTGCTGTTTTCACAGATTCAGACAATCTGATGTCAAAGTCTAAACTGTTAACTCCAACCAGCCTTTTTTGCCTCATCTTTCCATTCTCTACATGGCATTTTTCCCTTAGGCAAAATTTAAAAACTTTAGTTCACCACACAATAGGCTCTTCATTGCTCCTTTTCCTGGCATTCTTTGTCTTTTTCCATTTATATAAAATGACATAATACCATAAAAAATAGCCTTAAATGTATACCAGTCATATATTATCAGCCATTACTAGGGAAATATAGAGTTAGAAACAGAATGAGTCCAAGAGACTTAGAAAACATTTTGCCTATGATAGACTTTATGATTTAAGCAATATTAATCCCTGTTGTAGATAATGGAGCTATCCTTTAAAGTCCAGGAATCATAAATTTTAAAAGGACAGAATATAGTCAATAGCCTTCATCTAGGCTTGACTTCCTAATTTAAGAACTTTGTAGTTTTTGCTTTTTTTCTGAGTTTGGATTTATCAATGTCTAAATTTTACCATGTCTTATAGATGAAGAGATCAAAGTAGACACAGTGATGAAAGAACTAAGTACTATTTTAGGTAAGTAAAATATTCCTTAATTCTTAACTGTGTTTTGATGATACTTCTCCCATCCCTCCATTCCATTAATTTGCTATTCTAACCTTTCATTAACTAAACATTCTCATTTGTCTGCTATGATTACACATGCTTTTGCAACAGAGGTATTAGGAAGATAAGTACACAAGACAAGAATTTCAAATTTTGGGCAATAACTGAGATACTATATATAAACCTAATTATTTGAATCAGTCATCAACATCACAATTTTCTGAACAATTATATTAGCCTCATATCATTATATGTAGAATTTTCCCCAATATTATGAGAATGTGTCTTTTATTATAAAAGACAATGTTATATTTCTAAATCTGATATTTACTCTGCATAATTCAGTAAGTGTCCTTAGGGTCTTGTTTTTCTAGCAGTAAAGTATGCTGCTGTACAAACATGTGTTTTATTTATTTTTTGTAATTTGGATTCATTTGATAATGTTCCATAGCTTGGCAACAGCCTTTTCTTAATAATGTGGAAATATTTGTAGTCCTACTTCCACAATTTGATCCTCTATCAACCAAGGCCACAAGAAAGACAATTAGGAACTGTCCAGACTTTCTCCTGTTCTCTGAATAGGACATGGACTGTATTATATATCAGGTCAGCCAAGGTGAAACTCAATTTTTTTTTATTCCCATGAATGAAATGCATTATACTTGGGAATCTATTGCACTAGGTATTAGTTATTTCCCCAGAAAAGTTTCTATCCCTTTGGACTCTTTATAAAAAGACAAGATCTACTGAGACTGTTGAAAAGACTTGCACTTAGAATTGTCTCTATAAAAGCTGGGTTAAAACTCAGCATTCAAAACACTAATATCACAGCATCAAGTATCATCACTTCATTGCAAATAGGTGGATAAAAAGTGGAAGCAGTGGCAGATTTTATTTTCTTGAGCTCCAAAATCACTACAGATGGTAACTGCAGCCACAAAATTAGAGACACATGCTCACTGGAAGAAAAGCTATGACTAACCTAGACAGCATATTAAAAAGCAGAGACATCACTTTGTCAACAAAGGTCTGTATAGTCAAAGCTATGGTTTTTCCAGTAGTCATGTATGGATGTGAGAGTTGGACTGTGAAGAAAGCTGAGTGCCGAAGAATTGATGCTTTTGAACTGTGGTGCTGGAGAGGACTCTTGAGAGTTCCTTGGTCAGCAGAGAGATCAAACCAGTCAATCCTAAAGGAAGTCAACCCTGAATATTCATTGAAAGGACTGATGATGAAGCTGAAGCTCCAGTACTTTGGAAATCTGATGCAAAGAGCTAACTCATTGGAAAAGACCCTGATACTGGGAAAGACTGAGGGAGGAGAAGGGGGCGACAGAGGATGAGATGGCTGAATGGCATCACTACTTCAATGGACATGAGTTTGAGCAAACTCCGGGAAACAGTGAAGGACAGGGAAGCGTGATGTACTGTAGTCCACTGGGGTCGCAAGGAGTAGGACATGACTTAGCAACTGAACAACAAGAACATAACCAGAATTCTTTAAGTTGACTTGCCAGTAAAAAGCTGAATTATAAAGTTAGGATTGTCCTAACTCTAGTAAAGTTAAAATAAAAGTAAAGTAAAATTAAACTTCAATAAGTTTTTAGTAGTAGTAAGGGAGATTATGATTGGCTAAGTCAGAAGTGTATGAAATTAAACAAGTAAAAAGAAAAATGTGACAAAATAAGAATAAAAATGTATGAAAAATATACAGTGTACTGACAGTCATTGTTTTCTTATTCTAATGGTCTTGGGTAGAAGCTTTCTACTTTGGGTAATTTTTGTTTCTGCGGAGCTTGGATCTTGGGTCAGCAAGGGACTTCCATGAAAAGTGAAAATGCAAGTGTTAGTCACTCAGACTTTTCCGATTCTTTGCAACTCTGTGGACTGTAGCCCTCCAGGCTCCTCTATCCATGGAATTCTCCAGGCAAGAATGCTAGAGTGGGTTGCCATTCCCTTCTCCAGGGAATCATCCCAACCCAGTAATTAAACCTGGGTCTCCATCATTTCACGCAGATTCTTTACTGTCTGAACCACCAAGGAAGCAACAGCCTGCTTACTGAATCTCTCAGCGGTCTTCAATGATATAACATTCCAGTTCTGATGTCTCTTGTATTTTACCAGAGGTTTTGGTATTCAAAAGACAATGAAGTTTCTAAATATTATGCAGAATATCTTATATAATCATAAATGATTACCAAAATAAAATGAATCCTCTAAAGTTGAATAGATAAGTTGGAGTGCCCTGAGTATGTATAGTAGGGTAGTGTATCTACAAGTTTGTTAGCCAGTCTGAGTGTTATGAATTTTTGACAAGAGAATGTTAAAAATCCATCCAGGAGGCTTCCCTGGTGTTCCAGTGGTTAAGAAAATCACTTTCTAATGCAAGGAACATGAATTCGATCCTTGGTCCCTGGTCGGGAAACCAAGATCCTTCATGCCATGGGGCGCCTAAGCCCATGAGTCTCAATTACTGAGCTCATGAACTCTAGAGCCCACACATCCACAATGAAGATCCCTCATGGTGCAACTAAGACCTGAGGCAGCCATAAATAAATAGTTTTTAAAAATCCACCAAGAAGATGAACATACTATTAGTACATGTTCATAACTCAGAAGCAACTGTATAAAACCCTTCTGGATATGTTAGAAGGTTCCTTCAGGTGTGGTTCTAATCAAAGTCTCACAGTTATAGATTTTCTAGAATTTTTCTAGTTTCAGAGGCAGTGTGAATTGGCCATGTACTCTGATATAATGCACAATGTCCTAATCAGTGTTTAATAACATGGCAAATTTATTTCTGTAGCACTCTGATGTTTTATGTAGGGTTTTAGCAAGTATCCATTTGAAATTTTATCTGGTGCAACTAAGGAGCAATCTTAACTTTGCCAGATATTATCCTCATTGATATTGTAACCTAATCATTCCAATAGCTTCCTTACAAAATTAGGTAGAATTTTGTGCTTTTAAATGGAATCTTTGAACCTGATCCTACACTTGTTTTTCTGATCTATACGAGGTTCTTAAAAAGGACTTTAGGTGCTTTTTTCTTCTCAGTAGTTATGTGAATCCTTAAAGTGAGAAGGAAAAATGAATCCACTCTGTTCCTCATATATGCATAGTTGGACCTCAGGGCATGAGAGGGATCATCACTACAAAAGCTGCATCAAGTTACCCTGCCCTACCTCCTCCATGGAGTGGGCTCCATTGCTCCCTGGCCGTACCCTATTTAGGCTTCTGTTTGACCCAGTTGTGTGGAAATGATGGTAGGAGTGCTCCAGCTTGTTTCATTAACAGCAAAGAAGTTCCAATAATAAATGAAATAGAAAAGGCCATTTTTATCATAAAAATTCAGTAAGATATCTTTCCTAAGCTCTGAAGCTGACAAAATCATAGGAAACTCATTTATCTCTGGAATTACAAAGAAATAGCCATATAAAATAACTACTGTTCATTACAGAGAAATAGGAAGGAGTAGAACACAAACAAGTATGTAGCTGCCCGTATACACTGTCACATACGTTCTGAGAACACTCCCGTTTCTAGCAGCATGGTGTGCTATGTGCCTGGATGTTGAAAACAACTAGTAATGCAGATGGAATCTAATTTCAAAAGGATTCTTAAATGTTTCCATAAATATGTATACTATAAGGAACCCACAGAAGAAGAGCCCTGAAGCCACATTTCACTCTCTAAGCATTTGCTGAACTAAGTGAATCTAAGCAGTTTTGACTGTTTGCCAGAACTCAGTGGAAAGGAAGCAAAACCCAGAGCCTGCCCAAAGTAGAAAATAGGTGGGTTTGATCCATGGGTCGGGAAGATCCACTGGAGAAAAAAATGGCAACCCACTCCAGTATTCTAGCCTGGAAAATTCCATGGACAGAGGAGCCTGGTGGGCTACAGTCAATAGGGTTGCAAAAAGTCAGTCACTACTGAGCAACTAAGCACACCTGCCCTAAAGCTAAGACTTGAAAAGCTACATATAAGAGCAAATTAGAAATATGTCTCTGGAGAAGAGACCCTTTCCTGTCGCGGGTGGTGCTGAGTCGGCTCATGGGTCTCTGAGAGCCGAAAATTGAGAGCTTCTTTGGGCTGCAGAGACTGCACCCAGCGGCTCTGCAGCCATCACTATGCCACAAAATGAATATATCGAGTTACACCATAAGCTCTATGGATATCGTTTGGATTACCATGAGAAAAAGAGAAAGAAGGAAGGTCGAGAGGCTCATGAACGTTCAAAGAAGGCAAAAAAGATGATTGGTCTGAAAGCTAAGCTCTACCATAAATAGCGCCATGCTGAGAAAATACAAATGAAAAAGACTATTAAGATGCATGAAAAGAGAAACACCAAACAGAAGAATGAGGAAAAGACTCCACAAGGAGCAGTACCTGCATATCTACTGGACCAAGAGGGACAGTCTCGAGCTAAAGTACTTTCCAATACGATTGAAAAGAGAAAGCGGGAAAATGGGAGGTCCCTCTGCCCAAAGTTCATGCCCAAGGAGAAACACAAGTATTAAAAGTTATTCGAACAGGAAGGAGAAAGAAGAAAGCCTGGAAAAGGATAGTTACTAAAGTCTGCTTTGTTGGAGATGGCTTTAGTCTGCTTTGTTGGAGATGGCTTTACTCGAAAACCACCTAAATATGAAAGATTCATTAGGCCAATGGGATTACGTTTCAAGAAGTCTTATGTAACACATCCTGAACTGAAAGCCACCTTTTGCTTGCCAATACTTGGTGTAAAGAAGAATCCCTCATCCCCACTGTATACAACTTTGGGTGTTATTACCAAAGGAACTGTCACTGAGGTGAACATGAGCAAGTTGGGCCTTGTAACACAAGGAGGCAAAGTCATCTGGGAAAAATATGCCCAGATTTCCAATAATCCTGAAAACGATGGGTGCATAAATGCAGTCTTACTGGTTTGACAGCAGTTACATACAAAAACTCCTTATAATTACTGAAGACTACACACCAATAGGGAAATCATTACGCTGATATTTCTGAATACTACCAATCAACCTTACATGTTGTCTTCAGTCAAAGAAAACTATTTATTGTACTGTTTTAAAAAAGAAAAAAAGCCAACATTAAAATTATCTAGTTTTACAAAAAAAAATATATGTCTCTGGGCTGCAAGGAAGACTGTCTAACTCAATTTATAAACACAAGATGACCTTTACACAGGCTTACTTATCAAATTTACACTAACTTAGACTGAGAATTTAAAGTAATCCTGAAAGTAATTTTGAACTGTGGTGTTGGAGAAGACACTTGAGAGTCCCTTGGACTGCAAGGAGATCAAACCAGTCAATCTAAAGGAAATCAGTCCTGAATTCATTGGAAGGACTGATGCTGCGGCTGAAACTCCAATACTTTGGCCACCTGATGTGAAGAGCTGACTCACTGGGAAAGACCCTGATGCTGGGAAAGATTGAAGGAAGGAGGAGAAGGGGACCACAGAGGATGAGATGGTTGGATCACCAACTCAATAGACATGAGTTTGAGCAAGCTCCAGAAGTTAGTGAAGGACAGGGAAGCCTGGCATGCTGCAGTCCATGAGGTCGCAAAAGAATCAGACATGACTGATCAACTGAACTGAACTGAATTCTGAAAGACTAATGCCCCAGGCATCTGACATAAGCAAATTCTGATCCTCCTCTGAAGTATTCCTATTCTGAAGGATACTCATCTTCTCAAAACAAAGAATTTCACATACACAGAAGCTCCTGGTCTAAAATTACTAAACACATTGACACAATGAGTAACTAAGCATGGCATGATAAGTAACAGCCATCATAAATAACATATGGCAGAATCAGATTTAGATTTTGGAATTATCAGACAAAAAAATGTTAAATAAACATTCTTAACATAGTTTAAGAATTAAAAAAGAGGCCTTGAATATGTGAATGAAGAGCAAACAGATTTGATAAAGAACCAAAGAGATCTTCAAGAAATAAAAACAGAAGAAATTTAAAACATTAAATCAATTGAATGGTAACTTTTAAAAAGCTGAAGAAAGAACTAAGGAACTTAAGAAGTTATAAAGTATGTAGCACAGAAAGACCATAAAATGGAAAATGTGAAAGAATGATTAAGAGACATACAGAATAATAAGAAAATCTAACATATTTTTAATTAGAATGCCAGGAAGAAGAGAGAGAATGAGACAGAATCAATATTTGAAGAGAACTTTCCAGAAGAGAGAAAGGGTGTCAATTTAAAGAAGCCAAGTGAATCCCAAGCAGAATAAATAAAAAGAAATCTGTACTGGACATGCATACTTGAAATATGCAGTATATCTAACTTATTGACTAAAATTTTTGGACTCTGGACTTTATAGACAGTAAGCTTTCAGAGATTCATTTTTTGCTGATTTAAACCAAAAGGCTTAACTAAACCAAAATTGTTTTTACTTGCAAAAGCATATAATTTATATGCCTTTGTAGATGAAATTTATGTACCTAAGATTGCATTTCTCTTAACATAATGCTAATTTCAAAACTATCAGGAGAAATACTTAATTTCTATTTAGTGAAGAAAAGAACCAATGTTTTGGCTTTATTTTTTTTTACCACTTACATAATCAGGGTGGTCATAAATGTTAGTTTTTTGTGTGTTTACAACACGTTATTTTTAAGTACCCACAAAATTATGGTGCATGAGTGAAAATGTTACTAGTTAGCAGCTTTTGTTGCAATAACTCACTGATTTTTATCCTTCTAAAATTCTTTTTATCACCATTTCCATCTTTTCTAGGAAAGCCGATAGATGTCAGTGACCTAAAAACAGCTCTGAAAGACATGAAAGTAGAAGTCACAGATAAGGAATACTTGAATTTAGTAAAAACTCTACCAGTTGATGGTAAGGATTTTAAAATTGTGTATGTATTCTTCAAATGGCTTTAGAGCGCTTGACTGTGTAGTTTTCTTCTAAAATAACTTGCATATTGCTAGCAAGTTGTTACTTTTTTCTTTTTGTAATCATTTTGGAAGACTTTTAGTACTTGATTTTTGCCAAAGAAAATCTGGGTCATTTAGTTTATATTATGGTAGGCAATAGCTATTTCACTCATTCCTACCAAAAAATTACATGTATTACTGTCCTTGATTCCACTAATATGCCTGATAATAAGTGAAAGGGTGTGAAAATGGAAGAGTAAAGGGTACAAAGGAAGAAGTCAGAAATAAAAGAAAATCAAATGGGGTATACAAGGTTTAGGGCTTCCCTGGTAGCTCAACTGGTAAGGAATCTGCCTGCAGTACGGGAGACCTGGATTCCATCCCTGGGTTGGGAAGATCCCCTGGAGAAGGGAACAGTTACCCACTCCTGTATTCTGGCCTGGAGAATTCCATGGAATGTATAGTCCATGGGGTCTCAGAGAGTTGGACAAGACAGAGAGAGCAACTTTCACTTTTATACAAGGTTTAAACCAATAATCATTGTTTTTAATCCAAGAGCTAATAGATTTGCCTCATGAAAGTCTTTCTCCAAACAAATTTTGTTGCTATTTGAGAGCAAATAGGTACATTTCAAGAGAAAAGAATTATTAAAATTCTCTTTTTGAATTATGGGATTAGGGGAAGAATTGCAGAATTGTTTTTTAGGTGAATCCCCTTTTTATTTTTTCTCTGACATGAATTATGTCTTTTCTTACAGTTGAAGGAAAGGTGTTTCAAAAAAGGTTGCTAGACAGTGTGAAGAATCTTAAAAGTGAGTGAAAAGTATAATGAGAAATCAAATAAATCTGAGATATTACTGTGTATTTTCACATATGCTAACTTATTTTTTATTATATTAAAAATCCCATATGTGTATTTTCTCAATATTTATGCATGTGTTATATGTTATGCCATAAATTTCTGGAAAATTACCTAGTCCTTTTAAAATTTGCACGTTGTTGATTGAATGAAAGATAAAGTCAAATTATGAGTTGATCCTCCTTTTACCCTTGACTGGGTGCTACTGCACCTTAATGTCTTCTTGATTAAAGAGTTGACTATAATACACATGAATTAATACAGATTTTTCTCACATCTTGGTATCTTTCTTGCCTCTTCTAAGGAGGAAAGGTTGATATGATTAACCTGGACACATTTTTGAAAAATATGGGGACTGAGCTTTCACATACAGAGCTTGAAGATTTTTCACAAAACCTTCCAGTTGATGGTGAGCATTGTAGATAAAAATTTATTCCCTATAGGACATCTTGGGTTTGAGAGCATCTGTAAATTAATGATAGTACTTATTTGGTATTAACAGGGAATTTTTAAAAGCTTTTAGCCAAACTCAGGTCTCAAATGAAAACATATCCTTGTCTCTTCATTAATCCAAGACAAACAGATGTTTTCCGCTGTGAATAATAAAAATTGGTGAGAATGCTGACAGATCAAAAAATGAAGAAGAGGAAGGAAGATAGAATGAGAATGATTTTAAAGAAATGTTAAATAATAAGTCAGAAGAAAAAAGCAACCTATAATGAGGAGTAATTAAAACTGACTAATGGTTGTTTCCAGTGTGTATGCCTCAGTTGTTCTGATATAAACAGAAGATTAAAAGAAGACAGAAAAACACTAAGAATTTTAAAAGAAGTGTGTAACTACAGATAACAAGCATAATGATACTCACTGTTGTATATAATGTGGGATTAGGGTATTATATATATTAATACAATGAACATTTTTCCAGGGTAAAATAAATTAGTTACCAATATTAATCAAAGAAGAAGTGAAAATATAAATAGGCCAAGAACGATAGTTGGAAAAAGCTATCAAATAAGTATACCTATCAACCACCACCCATCACTCCAACAAAAGGTGACAGACCTGGAGAGTTTTGAGAATAAATTTCTTCAACTTTTCAAGGAGTTGTTTATTTTAATGCTAGCTAAACTGGTCCAGAGGACTCCAGTTTAAGATGATGAGAAAAACAAAATCCATTTAGTTTTTATTTCCTCCAATACCTAACAAAGGAGCAACAAAAATTAAAAAGTAAAAAATCCAAAAAAGAAATTTAACATCAATCAAATAATAAAAAAAAAGACCAATCTAATGCCATAAATATTTAAAGGAGACAACCAGGGAACCTACTTGTAGAGAAGGAATGGAGACACATACATATAGAGAATGGACTTCTGAACACAGTGGGGGAAGGAGAGGATGGGACAATTTGAGGAAGTAGCATTGACATATATACACTATCATGTGTAAAATAGAGAGGTAATGGGAAGCTGCTGTATAACACAGGGAGCCCAGACTGGTGCTATGTGAGAACCCTATAGGTTCCTTTAGGGTGGGATATGGGGAGGAGAGGAAGGAGGCTTAAGAGGGAGGGAATATGTATGTAATTATGACCGATTTGCGTCATTGTATGGCAGAAACAAACGCAACATTGTAAAGCAGTTTTCCTCCAATTAAAGAAAAAGATTCTAAAGTAGAAACTACTGCAACAGAGCTAGGCTGCTCTGAGCCTCTCTCCTCCCTCAGAAATTAAATTGGTGAAATCCAGAGAGTTATCAATATAATGCCCAGATCTGGAATGAAGCAAACTGGGTACATAACTTTTTTCTCTCTCCATTTATGAGGAAGAAGTAGAAACAGTTGTTGGGGGGAAATGGCTACAATAGAGAGAATGAATGATTGGAATCACTCATTGATAGAAGTAAAAGCTTCAGAGCTATAGGCTGAATTGGGGGTCTAATCTGAAGCCCAAGAATACCATCCCATAGGCAGATCTGGGGTTTGGTGAAATGTCTTTACCAGGTTAAACCAAAGTTCAGATACGAGAACAGGACTCAAGTATAAGACCACATGATATACCTCACTCCACCCTTAGATTACAATAAAAGTGGGTAGAATAATTTTCTTCAAATGCCATCTCACTGAAGAAAGCAAACTGGTCTCAGATGCTGTAGAAAGGGCTATTAAAAGATACATTAAATCCTGAAAATAAAATGAAGATCTGGACAGAATTGCTGAAGCATATGCAAGATGAAAAAAAGAAGGATATGGTGACAATTTTAGCATTAACATAGTGAAGAAAAACAGAAAAGTGAAAAGGGAAGGTAAGAAGATAGGATGAAGAAAGATAGCATGCAAAAGACAAATAATCCATCAAGTAGAAAATATAACCTAAGGAACAATGAAAAAGAGGTTGTTGACAATTAACTCATATTACAGGACAGCTTTAATGAATTCAAGAAAACTAAAGCTCAAAAGTGAGATGGTACCATAACATATAAATATTAAAAAGAGAAATTACAGAACTAAAAAAAGAATAAGTATAAAAAGTCATTAAGAATTATTAAGTAAATTATAAACATCAAAATTAAAAAATATAATGCACTAAAATCATATTACAATGTGAGCAGACTTGGTACAATAAATACAGAGAAAAAAGATTAAAGTTATCAAAAATCTAGTAGATATGAATGATTCACAAAGGCATCCACCATACGAATATCAAATCTCTTTAGAAGAGAGTATAACAATTAAAACTTTTTAATCAATGATAGTTTTTAAAAAAGAACATTTCTATAAAATGAAGGAATGAATGCAGATCAAAAATGTCACACCAGGCTCCAGAAAATGTTGATCCAGAGTGCCCTACAGTGAAATATTTTCTAGTTTGCTTACTGAACTTTAAGGAAAAATGAGAATTTTTCAGATACACAGATGATAGAAAGCAGGTAACAGATGAGGAGAGGAAGTGATGGATTTCCAAAGCAACATTCAGCTCCAGAAAAGAATGTCAGAGTGTGAGAAAGAGTATTATGTACAACTATGATGTCATTCGAATATACATAAACATTTTATATATAAATATTCCAACTTTTAATAACATGGGAAAAACTAAATGAATTCAGCACCTCTTAAAAAGATGGTGAAATATAGTTAAGAAATAACTGAAAATTGAGCAAAAGGAAACAATAGTGAAAAGACTGGTAAATCTGTTTGAATGCAGAACAAGTACTAGGCAATTGTGGGGATGATAGATATAAAATAACATGTTTATATGTATCAGTGTAACAATGATAGCATAACTAATAAAAACATGAAAGTGAGGGGGGAAATGGGAGGAAGTGAGAAAATGCTTTTCATAGCAGGAAATCAGGTGATACTTTTTAAAATCGAAAGATTAAGTTTGAAAATATAGCTTCACCTCTGTTTTTCATATTCTTTTAAAATTCACTGGAAATCTTCATAAATATCTCTTGTAATGAGGTATATCTATTAGAAATTGAAGATTCTTATTTTTAAAACCATATATATAGTACTTTTTGAAAATAATTCTCTATATCTATCTTACCTGTACAACTTCATAGATGAGAGTCTGTAGAATGACCAGTGATTGTTTCTCTGAGAGATAGGATTTGGAGTAATGTCTTACCTTTTCCTAGTACATAGTGAAATATATAATATGTAGAGAAAAGTGTGTAAACATGAATTTCCTGTGTAACTAATGGTTATAAAACCAACAGCTGTATACTCTCCACCAACATCTAGAATCCATGATGTGTTCTCTTTCCCAACACTGCCCACTCAACTTAATCACCACTGCGATCCTTATGGTAATCACTACTTTGGTTTTATTCATATTTTACCACATACATATGCATCTCAAATTTTATAATTCACCCATATTTTGAACTTTATATGAATGGACTCACACAGCAAGGAACTTTTTGTCACTGGCTTCTTTTTAGTTAGTATAGGGGTGATTTACTGAAGATTGAGTTTATATTTTTCTGATTACTAATGAGGTTGAGACCTTTTTATATATCTATTAATTATTTGTGTATCCTCTTTTGTAGACTGCCTTTTCAATTATATTGCCTGTCTTTCTACTGTGATTTTTTTCCTTATTGAATTGTGGAAGTTCTTTATATATTCTCTGTATAGGCAATTTGAGGCTAATTTGCAATGCAAATAACTGTCTCTTTGGCTTGCTCTTTCATTCTTTAAAAGGTGTCATCCAGTGAACAGAAGTTCTTAATTTAAATGTAGTCAAATATATCAATCTTTTCCCTGATGGTTAGTATCTTTTATACCATATAAAAAAATCTTTTCCTATCCTAAGGCCATTAAAGTATTGTCCCATGTTATCTTTTTAAAATTTCTTTGTTTTGCATCTCAAATTTAACTAACAATCCACCTGGACATGATTTTTGTATATGGGATGCCATGGGAGTTAAGTTTCTTTTCTTTCCCATATGAATATCAAATTTTTCAATAGCATATTTGAAAATACCATCGGTACTATCTTTTCTTGCTATAGTACCAGCTTTCTACAGTCAAATAACATGGATCTCAGAGCAGAGTATGAATTCATGTAGTATAAGGTAGGTGAGAGAGGTAGAGTCTCAGTTCTGCCCTACCTAGCTTACAGTGTGAGTATGGACAAAAAGCCTTTCATTTTCCCTGGGGATTTGCCTCTTCAAGTATAGAATTGAAGAGGGTGAGCTAGATGGCTTTTAAGAGACTTGTCAACTAAAAATATCTAAGTCAGTTTGAGATCCCATCTTTGAGCAGACATTTAGGTGGCAAAGAAATAAATTAAAAAACGAGTTAGACATTTATTTTTTATGCCATCACTCAGAACTTTTCTGCACCACAGTGCAAGGAAATTGTTGCCTGATACTTTATCTAATGGTTGGTAACATTAAAGGTTGAACAAATGAGTCACCAGACAATGAAAATTTTATAAAAATGTAAAAAATATCAGGCCAATTTTGGATTTAGAAACAGTGCGTATTCTGCAGTCAGGGCTTCTTGCCTCTAAATTTTAAAAGCTATCAACCTGGTCAGAAAAAAATGCCAAGCCATTTTCAAGCCATTCAACAGAGATCCAATGACAGCATACCTGTTAAACATACATTTCCTAAAATCCTCCTAGAAAGGCAACTTTAATGAAATTAGTTCTAATGAAAGGATACTAGCAAGTTCAGTGAGAAATAGAATATCTTTTTTTACATAGCAGGAAATTGACACAAAGAGAGATGGCTTCTGGTTTTCTGTCTTCTAAAAAGAATACAAATGTCACTTCTGGAATTAACATACAGGCTTAATTTTCAAAATATGTAATTTTATTTTTTTCATAAGGCAGCCATACATAATAACCCTAAGCACAAAACAGTCACAAACTTTTTCCATAAACCTGGACTTATTGATGGCTTCCACTAGTCTCCAGGAGCTTACAGCCAGATTAGTCCTGATGTTTCAAATAATCAAGCTTTCTCCACAGCCAAAATTCCTTTTATGTGTGGGCTATTGAACACAAGCTCAGGAGATAATTTTTCTTCAACATAGTCCATCTCTGTTCCTAAAGGAATTGCTGTGCTTTCTTTTCAATAAAGACTGACTCCATCTCAAACAACTTCTTCATCAGTCTCCTTTTGTCTTCATATCTTCTAGAATGTAAGAAAAGCCATTTCAGCTCTTGGTTTGGACACAAACTTTCATACCACTGTGTTCAGGGTTCAGGCTTATCTTTAAGAAGTTCTTTACTGCAGTGTGTCAGGTGAGGGTAGCCTTGGGCTTGCAGCTTCTGCTTGCTCACAGCCCCAACCGTGGCCGGGAATAACAAAGGCTAACTCGTTTTTAATCTCAAAGGGAAATAATTCCATATTTCACCAGCAAATATTACTTTATTGAAGGTTTTTTGTGATTTTGGGTTTTTTACATAATCTTTAGTAAATTAAAGGAGTTCTCTTCTATTCCTATTTTTGTTGTCAATGTTGACATTTATTAAATTCATATTTTCTACACCTGATCATTGCATGTAATAAAGTGTTTATTGAAGTGATTACATAATATTTCTCCTTAAATATATTAATCTGGGGTACTACATTGATTGATTTTTTCATATTAAAAAACTTTGCATTCCTGGAATATATTGATCGTGATGGATTATTACTGTTATATATTATTGGATTCAGATTGCTAATATTTTATTGAAGATTTTTGCATTCATGTTTATAAGAGATTTTCCTTATTTGTGCAGTCTTCATTAAATTTTACTAGCAAAGTTAAAATAACGTGTTGTAGAGTATTTCTTGTTTGAATTCTCTGGGAGAGTTTTTTAAGATGGCATTATTTCATTCTTAAATGTTTGGTGAGATTAACCAAAGAAGACATCTTGGGTCTGAATTATTATTTTATTGTTTTTTGTGTTGTTGGAATTTTTTAACTCCAATTAATAAGACCGTTTCTTCTTGTTTCAGTTTAGTAAACTGTGGTTTTCTAGGAATTTGTCAATTTTGTATGAATTTTTAATATATTTAAATAAAATTATTTAATAACTATCTTTTTAATGTTTGCAAGATTAGTATGGAAATCTTACTCATTTCTAATATTGGTTATTTATGCCTTTCCTCTTTTTTTCTTGGTTAGTCTTAGCAAGGGTCTAACAAGTATTAAAAGTCATTCCAAACAACCAACTTTTCGCTTTGTTAAACCACTACATTCTTAATTCCCTTTTGTTTCATTAATTTCTGCTCTTTGTAATTTTCTTTGATTTCATTTGCTATTCTTTTTCTAACTTAAGGTGCATGCTTAGCTTATTTTTAATTTTTTTCTTTTCTACTATATTTTGAATTTTTGATATATGATTTTTTTTTAGTTATTCAGTTTAAAATATTTCTTAGTTCTATTGTGATTTATTCTCAACCCTCGTGTGTGTGTGCTGTTGCTTCAGTCGTGTTCAGCTCTTTGTGACCCCATGGACTGTAGCCTGCTAGGCTTCTTTGTCCATGGGATCCTCCAGGCAAGAATACTGGAATGGGTTGCCATTTCCTCCTCCAGGGGATCTTCCCAAACCAGGGAGGAATTTTGATACGTGATATGTTTTTTAGTTATTCAGTTTAAGATATTTCTTAGTTATGTTGTGATTTATTCTCAATGCTTAGATACTCCCATGGGCTTTATTTCTAGGTTTATTGCATTGTAGTCAAAGAACCTACTCTGTGATTTTTAATCCTTTTACGTTTTATTATATTAATTTTTCAGCAACTTTATTGATATATAATTTACATACCATATAATTTGCCTATCTGAAGTATTTAATTCAACAGGTTTTAGCATATTCATAGACTTACGTGACCATCACCATAATAGATTTTAGAACGTTGTTGTTGTTATTGTTCAGTCATCCAGTCATGTTCAACTCTTTGTGACTCCATAGACTGCATCATGCCAAGCTTCCCTGTCCCTCACCATCTCCCAAAATTTGCCCAAGTTCATATCCATTGCATTGGTGATGCTGTTCAGCCATCTCTCCTTCTGCCCTCAGTCTTTCCCAGCATCAGGGACTTTTCCAATGAGTCAGCTGTTTGCATGTAACCAAAATACAAGAGCTTCAGCTTCAGCATCAGTCCTTCCAATGAGTATTTAGGGCTGATTTCCCTTAAGATTGACTAGTTTGATCTCCTTGCTATCCTAGGGACTCTCAGGAGTGTCCTCCAGCACCACAGTTCAAAGGTATCAATTCATTGGTGCTCTTCCTTCTTTACGGTCCAGCTGTCACAACCATACATGACCACTGGGAAGACCATAGCCTTGACCATATAGACCTTTGTCAGCAGAGTAATGTCTCTGCTTTTCAACACACTGTCTAGGTTTGTCATAGTGTTCTGCCAAGAAGCAATCGTCTTCTGATTTCATGACTGCAGTCACTATCTGCAGTGATTTTAGAGCCCAAGAAGAGGAAATCTGTCACTACTTACATCTTGTCCCTTTCTATTTGTCATGAAGTAATGGGGCTAGATGCCATGATCTCAGTTTTTTTTAATGTTTAGTTTTAAGCCATCTCTTTCACTCTCCTACTTTACCTGTCATCAATATGCTCTTTAGTTCCTCTTTGCTTTCTGCCATTAGAGTGGTATCATCCGCATATCGGAGAAGGCAATGGCAACCCATTCCAGTACTCTTGCCTGGAAAATCCCATGGACAGAGGAGCCTGGTAGGCTGCAGTCCATGGGGTCGCAAAGAGTCGGACACGACTGAGCGACTTCACTTTCATGTACTGGAGAAGGAAATGGCAACACACTCCAGTGTTCTTGCCTGGAGAATCCCAGGGACGGTGGAGCCTGATGGGCTGCCATCTATGGGGTCGCACAGAGTCAGACACGACTGAAGCAACGTAGCAACAGCAGCATCCGCATATCTGAGGTTGTTGATGCTTCTCCTGCCTATCTTAATTCCAGCTTGTAACTCATCCAGCCCAGCATTTCTCACGATGTGCTCAGCATAAAGGTTAAATAAACAGGGGGACAGCAGACAGCCCTGGCGTACTCCTTTCTCAATCCTGAACCAGTCAGTTTTTCCATACAGGCTCTAACTGTTGCTTCTTGACCCACATACAGGCTTCTTAGGAGACAGGTAAGATGGTTTGGTATTCTCATCTCTTTAAGAGCTTTCCATAGTCTGTTATGATCCACACAGTCAAAGGCTTTAGTATAGTAATGTAGACAGTTTTCTGGAATTCCTTTGCTTTCTCTATGATCCAGCGAATGTTAGCAATTTGATCTCTGGTTCCTCTGCCTTTTCTAAACCTGGCTTGAACTCTGGAACATTACCAAACCCCGAAAGGAAACCTCTTACCCACTAACAGTCACTCCCTACTCTCCTCTTCTCAGCCTCTTGCAACCATTAATCTGTTTTCATCTCTACTGGTTTGCCTGTTCTGGAGATGTCATGTGAATGGAATCATAAGTGACTGGTTTCTTTCATATAGTATGTGTTTTCAAGACTCATCCATTTTATATCGTGTATTACCACTTCATTCATTTTTGTTGCCAAGCAATCTTCTATTATATGGATATACCACATTTTGTTTCTTCATTCATAAGTCGATGAACATTTGGGGTTTGACTCCACATTTTGGCTATTATGAATAGTCTCATGTAAATTTTTATGGATGCATGTTTTCATTATTCTTCGGCATACCCTTAGGAGTGGAAATGCTGGAACGCATGATAACTCTATGTTTAACATTTTGGGGAATTGAAATTATTTTACAAAGCAATTGTATCATTTTACATTTCCATCAGCAACATGTAAGGGCTCCAGTTCACAACCTTGTCACTACTTGTTATTATCTCTCTTTTTTGTTATAGTCATCCTAGTGGTGTGAAGTGGTAGTTTTAAATTTTACTATTTTATGTCTAATGATGTTGCACATCTCTTCATGTACTTGTTGGCTATTCATATATTTCCATTAGAGAAACATCTGTTCAGATTCTTTACCTATTTTTCAATTGCATTGTCTTTTTATTATTGAGTTATAAGAATTCTTTATATATTCTATATAAAACTCCCTTATCATACTCATGATTTTCAAATACTTTCTCCTGTTCTGTGAGTTCACTTCCTTGATGGTGTCCTTTAGAGCGCAAATGCTTTTAATTTTGATGAAGTCCAGTTTATCTATTTTTTCTTTTGTCACCTATGCTTTTGGTGTCATATCTAAGAATGTTTTGCCTAATCCATAATAAAAATGATTTATTCTTTTATTACTTTCTGAAGTTTTTATAGTTTTAGCTCTTAATTTTGAGCCTATGATACATTGGAAATTATTTCTGTAAATGGTATGAAGAAGGGATCTAACTTCAGTCTTTTGCATGTGGATGTATGGTTGTCTCAGCACCATTTGTTGAAAAGTCTCCTCTTTTTCACTGAACTGTTACGGTACTCTTGCCAAAAATCAATTAATAGTAAATACAGTGATTTATTTCCGAACTCTCAGTTCCTCTCCATTGATCCCTATATCTAGCTTTTTGCTGGTACTTCACTATATTGATTACTATCACTTTTTAATAAGTTTTGAAATTGGGAGGTGTACGTCTTCCAACTTTGTTCTTTTCTGAGATTGTTTTGGCTATTCAAGATACCTTGCATTTACATATGAATTTTAGGATCAACTCTTAAAATTTGGCAAAAATGCCAACTAAGATTTGATAAAAATTTTCTTGTGTCTTGATCAATTCAGCATGTGAGAGAGGGTAGGGGATAGTCACAGAGAGTATTACCATCATTTCAATATTAAGTGTTCTGATCCATGATCATGGGATGTCTTTCCATTTATTTAAGTCAATCAATTTCTTGCAATAATGTTTTACAGTGTTTCAAGAATGTGTCCCTTTTTTTTTGTAAATTTATTCCTCAGTGATAGGTGATTTGTTCTTTTGATGTTACTGTAGATGAAACTGTTTTCTTAATATTATTTTGGCTGTTTATTGTCATTACTTTTATTTTTAAAGATGTATTTATTTTGCTGTGCCAGTTCTTACTTGAGGCATGCAGTATCTTTAGTTGTGGTATAGGAACTCTTAGTTGCATCATGTGGGGTCTAGTTTCCTGACCAAGGGTCAAACCCAGGCCTCCTGCATTGGGACCATAGAATCTCAGCCACTGGATTACTAGGAAGCTCCCTCATTACTTTTAAACTTATTGATATTTGGATTTACAATGCAATATATGATCATTTTTGTAAATGCTCCCTATGTGAAAGGAAATATGCATTCTGAAATTATTGGGTACAGTGTTGTCTATATGTCCATTAAATCAAGTTTATTAAACTTGTAGTTCTAATTTCCTGTAGTCTTAAAGCTTTTTTTTTCTGCTTATTTTGTTAACTACTGAATGAAATATATTTTTTGTTGTTGTTGTTGTTTTTTAACACTGTTTATTACAACATTACATTTTACTGCATGTTAGAGCTCTGGGGAATATAAACTAGAATTAAAAAGAAAGTCTTCACAATCAAAGTGAAAATAATTTTGAAAATTGTTTGCTAAATTATTTGGTATGTTTGTGTTTTGACTTTCTTTTTTTTTTTTTCTTTTTCTTTTTTCCCCCTTTTATTGTTTTTGCCATACAATGCCATGATATCACCATGGGTTTACATATGCTCCCCCTCCAGAACCCCTCTCCCTCCTCCCTCCCTCCTCCCTCCCCCCTGAATGAAATATATTAAAATATCCAACCATAATTTAGAACTTCTCTATTTCTCATTCTAACTTTGTAATTTTTATGTCTTCATGACCATGTTGTTTGGTGTCAATATAGCTACACTATTTTGCTTTTGCTTAGTTATATGGTTATATCTACCCATCTTCTTACTTTTAACTTCTCTGAGCCCTTATATTTCAGATATTCTAAATTATTAAGTTTTAGATGATTAGATCACTTCCTTGATGAATTTTACCTAACATGTAAATAAGATATAGTAACCTTCTTAATCAACTGTTCAAAGAACACAGAAACCAGAAACACTTCTGGTTTGATTTATGAAACTATCTTAATCTTGATACTCAAACTGGATGAAGAAAACATAAAAAAGGAAAATCGCTAACCAGTCTCTCTCATAAATGTGCAAAAATCCTAAACAAAATATTAGCAGTATGAATCTATCATTTTTATTTTTGCATTACTAATAGCAGTTATGATATTACTATTTGTGTTTAAATCTAGTTTTGTTCAATGCCTATATTTGTACCATCTGTTCAACATTCTGTTTTCTCCCATTCTTGCTTTGCTTTTGGATTTCTATTCTTTTCTTATTAGTTTGGACTTTTTAAAGATTATTTCAGAAATTACAATATACCTCCTTAATTTATCTTACTCCAATTTTGTATTGGGCTTTTATCCTCATTCAAAACAGTGCAAGATTCTTGGACTATTTTAATTTTGTTAATCCCCCTTCCCAACTTATTATTTGGTTTTACACACTTTGTTACTCTAGAATTACTCATACATTATCATTTCATTTCTTCATATTCTTTCCTGCAGTCCTAAATTGAAAGGGGCCATTGAATGCTAAGCAGGATGAAAATTTTTTCAACTTATTCCTAAAAAATTCTTGTAGAATTTTATAACATTGGGAACAAAGAGGAATTTATAAGTATGATTTTAAAAAAAGACTTATACATAAAGAATAAAAGTATGAATACAGGAGGAAATAGTGGGATGCATGAAACAAAGTAGAGGAAAGGACTAAAACAATTTTTTCTTATGTCTACGTATTCATTATATAAAATGTAATAGAATAGTCTGGAACTAAAATGTAAGATGATATCAACATTCTAGTTGAGGGCAGGAATAGGTTGAGAAAGCATAAGGAACAGTCTCATTGTTATATATCACTGCTCTGTGTCTTACAGTGGATGGGAAGGTTGATCTAAAAAATGTGACACTGAAAATGAAAGACTTTACTGGTGAGTTTCTATGACACTGAAATCATAATGCTTTGTAATAAATCATATTTTATATGCTCTTGTCTAGTAGTCTATTTTTCATATTAATTTTGACATTTACACAGTTATCATTAAAGATTTCTACCTGAAAAAATCCATTTGATCTCTGGTTATCTATGTATTAAAACGAAACCAGACTTTGTTCTCATAATAAGTTCTATCTATGGTAGAGATGCTATATAGGTCTGTCTTTGCCTGCATGTAAATAGTTAAATTTTAGGTAAGCATGTGAAAAAATAAGGCAAAGCCTTGGGAAATGCAAGATAATATTTTTTTGTGCGTGTGAACAGTTACATAAGTCCGTATAATAGTTCCTCCCATAATTATTTCTTTTGGAAATTCATTATCTAATCTGATAACCAAATTTCATTCTGCATATTATTCCCAACTTTAAGAGGGCCCTCACTATCTCAATATTATAAGAGTAAATTTATTTTGACTTCTATTTACATGCTGAATTTCCATATCCCATTTTGCCTTTGCTTTTTAATCACAGATTGGAAATGATGCCATATAAATTATTATAAATGTATCTTTAAAAATACATACAACATAGGCTAATATCATGTTCTAGTGAACCTCTTTAAAACATTGAATAATTAATTTCTAAAGTTTTCACCTATAAATACTCTGTCTTTTCAAAGGAAAAAAGATTAATGCCAGTGATCTGAAAAATGTTCTTGGAGACATGGGGATAGAAGTCAATGATACGGAATGTCTGGAACTGCTAAAATCACTGCCAGTTGATGGTGAGCTGCATTTGTGTTACTGTGACCTCCAAAGCATTGAGTTTTATGGTTCTATTTATGATGGTTATACTTTAAAGTGTCATGTGTTCATATTTACCTGCCCCCACTCCACAGCTCTTGCTTTCTTATGAACAGTGTCTCTATTTCTCTATGCCAACTCAAGGACAGAGATCAACTGTCAAAAGAATCCTCTTCCAAAAAATCAATGTTGAGGAGGTAAGATGTTACTGATGATTTTGAAAAAGGGAGGAAGGAGTGGAATTTACATTTTGTCCCTCTCAGTAAGCATCACAAAAGTCCTCAGAAAAAAGTTTCTTTCTTCCTTTAAGTACAAAAGCTCAACATCTTCCTGATATCTTCTCAACAAAGCATCTTCTCAGCAAAGTTCTATGTATCCCTGTAAGTAAATCTTATACCAGCTGCCAAGAAATTAGTATTTTCTGTATTATTATATTAGTTCAGAAATTAACAACACCTTCAAGCATGAGCTTTGTAGCAGCCAGTACCAGCAGCTGCATCATGAAGAAGAGCCTGAAGAAACTTGAACAGGCTACAGGTGACGGTCCTCCACCTCAAAGCAGCATCTCTGCAGAGAGTGCAGAAAAATTTGAGTACAAAGATGAGTCTGAGTTTGCAAAGCCTCCATGTTATTATATTACCTGGCTACAACACTACCCAGTTATGATGAAGGCAAGAGAATCAAGGCTGAAGCTACTACCCCTTCAGTTTCTGGAAGAGATGAGTATTTTGTGGGTCAGGATGACTTCGATAATGCTGACCAGCTTAGTTTAGGCAACAACAGGATTTTCATGTTAACTTTTTTATGGCATTCTTCTTTAAAACTGGATTGGTTATTTCCTGTCTACTTTCCTGACCACTTCAACTGCAGGAAAGTATGAGGCCATTTCAGGATTTGGCCTCTCTCTAATCAAGCAGATCCTTGTTCTCAGATTTTCCACCTATTTATTTCCCTGGGTATTTTGATGGTCAGAACTGTCTCTGGTGGGTGTTTCTGATTTTAGGTTTTCTCTTGTTTCTCAGAGGATTTGTTAATTATGCAAAAGTTTGGAAGATACAGAAACTCAAATTTTTGCAGGACAAAATTCTCTTTATTTAGTGAAGATGTTTTCCGGCAAAGGCCTTCCTGCGTTTATGATTCCTCTCTCAAGAAACAAGAAAACATCTGCAGGCAGTGAATTGAGATGCAGAACACAGAGGAATAACCATCTGCTTTTAGAGAAGAAAGTGCTATTGAAAAAGAGAAAATAGGATGAAGCAAATTCCTGCTGTTACTCATTAGGCCACTGACATGTCAAACTTGAACTGCAAGAAGTGAAGAAAACAATGGAAATGTGATAGAAACAAGAAATGAAAAGAATTTAAAATAGAATAGGAAAAGATGGTGAGTTTTAGCTCTGTAGCATATAAACCAGTAGTTGCCATGGATGTGAAAGAGTAAGTAGATCTATTAATACTAACAGAATTTATTATGATGAGACAAGTTCTGTCCTCACCACACACAATGGTGACACCTTATCCCTGTTTTTACAGTGGAGAAAACTGAGGCATAGAAAGGGTAAGTAATTTGCCTAAGGCCGCAAAGTTAGTCAGTAGCAGAGCAAGAATCTGAACCCAGACCCAACCTTTACACCAGACTACCAGTCTATACCATTATGCCAACTTTTTTCATTGCTTAACTTCATCATAATTTGAAGGTAAAAATGGATAGATTTATAAAGTCAGTCACAAAGAGGAAAGTCTGATCCTTAAGTTCTATCTGTGAGTCATTCTCTGTTCTGAACTATGCCTTTTCTTACAGGTGATAAGAAAGTTTTTCAGAATAGACTGCTAGCAGCTTTGAAGTCTTTTAAAGGTGGGTAATAAATGTAATGAGAAAGTACACAAGACTGAGATTCTCAATCTTCATATTTACTTTTTCCTAGTTATTACATCATGTTTCCTCTGCCACCCCTTTTATTTTTTTATTTTTTTATTTTTTTTCCCCTCCTTCTTTTTTTTTTATTTTTTATTTATTTATTTATTTATTTTTTATTATTGTTTTTGCCATACATTGTCATGATATCACCATGGGTTTACATATGCTTCCCCTCCGGGTCCCCCCTCCCTCCTCCCTCCCCACCGGGAAATCTCGCTGCACCAGTCCCGAGCATCAGTCCTGGGCTGGCGATTGATTAGACACATGACAATTAACATGCTTCAATGCCCTTCTTCCATATCCTCTCACCCTTACCCTCATCCACAAAGTCCACGAGTCTATTCTATACATCTGCGTTCCTTTTGCTGTCTCCCATGTTGGGTTCTCGTTACTGTCTTTATAAATTCCATATATATGTGTCAATATACTGTATTGTTGTTTTTGCTTCTGGCTTACTTCACTCTGGATAATGGGCTCCAGTTTCGTCCATCTGAGTAGAATTGCTTCAAATGAATTTTTTTTTAATGCTGAGTAATATTCCATTGTGTATATGTACCACAGCTTTCTTATCCATTCATCAGTTGATGGGCATCTAGGTTGTTTCCATGTCTTAGCTATTGTAAACAATGCAGCGATGAACATTGGGGTACACGTGGCTCTTTCAATTCTGGGTTCCTTGGTGTATATGCCCAGCAGTGGGATTGCCGGGTCATATGGAAGGTCTATTTGCAGCTTTTTAAGGAACCTCCACACTGTTTTCCATAGTGGCTGTACTAGTTTGCATTCCCACCAACAGTGTAAGAGGGTTCCCTTTTCTCCACATCCTCTCCAGCATTTATTGCTTGTAGACTTTTGGATGGCAGCCATTCTGACTGGTGTAAAGTGGTACCTCATTGTGGTTTTGATTTGCATTTCTCTGATAATGAGTGATGTTGAGCATCTTTTCATGTGTTTGTTAGCCATTTTTATATCTTC
>ML664177.1:9089501-9165468 GCA_007570785.1 Antilocapra americana | reverse complement strand
TTCTCCAAAGAAGATATAAAAATGGCTAACAAACACATGAAAAGATGTTCAACATCACTCATTATCAGAGAAATGCAAATCAAAACCACAATGAGGTACCACTATACACCAGTCAGAATGGCTGCCATCCAAAAGTCTACAAGCAATAAATGCTGGAGAGGATGTGGAGAAAAGGGAACCCTCTTACACTGTTGGTGGGAATGCAAACTAGTACAGCCACTATGGAAAACAGTGTGGAGGTTCCTTAAAAAGCTGCAAATAGTCCTGCCATATGACCCAACAATCCCACTGCTGGGCATATACACCAAGGAAACCAGAATTGAAAGAGCCACGTGTACCCCAATGTTCATCGCTGCATTGTTTACAATAGCCAGGACATGGAAGCAACCTAGATGCCCATCAACTGACAAATGGATAAGAAAGCTGTGGTACGTATACACAATGGAATATTACTCAGCATTAAAAAAAAATTCATTTGAATCAATTCTACTCAGATGGATGAAACTGGAGCCCATTATCCAGAGTGAAGTAAGCCAGAAGCAAAAACAACAATACAGTATATTAACACGTATATATGGAATTTAGAAAGACGGTAACGAGAACCCAACATGCGAGACAGCAAAAGGAACGCAGATGTATAGAATAGACTCGTGGACTTTGTGGATGAGGGTAAGGGTGGGATGATATGGGAGAAGGGCATTGAAACAAGTTAATTATCATATGTCTAATCAATCGCCAGCCCAGGATTGATGCTCGGGGCTGGTGCAGCGAGATTTCCCGGGGGGGAGGGAGGAGGGAGGGAGGTTCTGGAGGGGAAGCATATGTAAACCCATGGTGATATCATGACATTGTATGGCAAAAACAATAAAAAAAAAAAGAAAGAAAGAAAGAAACTAGAGCAACCCAGTGGAGTTTAAACCTGAGAATAACTATGTTAAAGGGATAAGAACAACTTGATTTTGCCTGTATCAGTACATCCCCTTGGTGGCACTGTCAGCACACAGAAGGAACTCCCCAGATAGAAAGAGTTCTCCTAGCAGGAAGAGAAGAATGGCATAAATGATTAGCTTCTCCATCCTTTCAGGAAACTTCACAAAGGACCTGCTTTGAGGACTTCCCTGGCAGTCCAATGGTTGAGACTTCAGGCTTCCACTGCATGTTTGATCCCGTCAGGAACTAAGATCCCACATGCCACATGGTGCAGCCGCAAAAACAAATGAACAAAAATCACAGGACTTGCTTTCGTTTCACTCCACCCAGAGACCCAGAGATGTGCAAAGCTGAGAAATACAGAGACAAGCTAGGGATAAGGAAGAAGAGTAGGACTAACAGCAACACAACAGGATCAGTTTCAGTCCAGTGCAAAGGACTCCTACTTCCAAACACAGTCACATTACAAGGTACTAAGGATTAGAACATCAACACATAAATACTAAATGGATACAATTCGGTTCATAGAATGAAATATTATTTAGCTTCAAAAAGACATGAGGACTTCTATGGTGGTCCAGTGGTTAAGAATCCGCCTGCCAATGCAGGGGATACGTATTTGATCCCTGGTCCAGGAAGATCCCACATACTGCAGAGCAGCTAAGCCTGTGCACCACACTATTGAGCCCACATCCCTGGAGCCCATGCTCTGCAACAGAAGAGGCCACTCAATAGGAAGCATGTGAACCACAACTAAAGAATAGCCAATGTTCACAACTAGAGAAAGCCTGCACACATCAGCGAAGACCTAGAGCAGCCAAAAAAGAAATTTTTTTAAACTTAAAAAGATGAACACATCTGTTGTATCAATCTCTTCTTAAAAAGAAAAAGAAATTAAGTAGATATACTTTACAATGTGGATTAACCTCAAAAACATTATGCTCAGGGATATAATCCAGACATAAAAGATCACATATTGTATGATTCCATTAATAGGAAGAGGTAATAGATCCAAAGGATCAAAAAGCAGGCTCATGATTGTTAGGAACTGAAAGGAGGGTACAATGAGTGATAATTATTTGTTGAACATGGGGTTTCCTTTCCAGGCAATAAAAATATCTGAAACTAGAGAGAGTTGACTCACAACATTGTGAATGTACTAAGTGCTACTGAATTGCACACTTTAAAATAGTTAATTTTACATTATGAGAATTTCATCTCAATTAAAAAAAATCAACCAGCCACAAAAGTGGTATGCCAAGATAGGAAGATGCAGTGGAAACAATCTAGTCTGGTAGGGTAAAGTACTTACAATGACATTATTTGAAATGTGAGCCTGAAGTGATAGTTAAAGGTAGACTTATTTTTGATTGGTGTTATTATTATTTCTAAGTTCTCTACAAATAATATATCCCCATGACCTGTTCCCAGGGTGGACCTCTCCTACAGCCCCTATCCCCCCAATATGTCAGTGAAAATAATATGTGTATGATTTCATTTATAAGATTTTTGAAAAGAAGCATAGCTAAATGACAGTGATTAAGCATGCCAACTAGATGATAAATGTATAAAGAAAAGCAAGAAATCATTGTCCAACTCTATAATGACCTATATAGGAAAATAATCTATAAAAGAGTGGATATATGTATAACTGATTCACTTTGCCATACAACAAAAAGTAATAAAACACTGCAAATCAACTATACTCCAATAAAACATTTTAAAGTATGTAAATAGCTCCAAAATTTTTTTTGTATTATAGTTAGTATAGCATAATGCAGTCATTCCCATTAATTTCAAAGACATTGGAATATCTAGAAAAATGCTAAATTATATTTAGTAGCCTCCATTTAAGAAAGTATGGGATTATGTGCAGCATAATAGTACTTATGAGCGATCTACATCAAACCAAGTTTGGGGAAAATGATTAAAGGTAAATAGTTTTAACCCAGTTCTGGAACTTTCGTGTTTCTTTCCAAATTGATTTGTAGGTTTAGCTATAGATAAGTAATATTATAACTGAAACCCAAACCATCATTTTATTTTTACACAAAAGTTCTTTTGAGTTCATTTTCAGAGATCATCCTAAAAATCTCTCATATACTATACAATTAAAGAAAATGTTTCTTTAAATAGAAATGACTTCAAAATGTTCATGATTCATGTAAATAAAATTATCAGTGCTTTGATATTAAACAAAAGAAAAATGAAATCATTGTCCAAAAACTAAGGATATAATTACCTCTTAAGGAATACTGTGAATAAGGTTTGAGAAGGATAGACTTCCTGAGTGCTGTCAGTGTTCTGTTTCTTTACCTAGATAGTAGTTACAAAGGTTTGTGTCTAATTGGCCAAAGTCAGTCTGTATTGTCAGTACTGACTTTTTTTCATTTCTTAGTAGCAATTCCTGTATCTTCTAAAATATTTTCTAATAATAATATACTTCAGATATTCACCACTGAAAAGTGAAAAATCAGTATCAGGGATAAACAAACTACTGCCCATAAACAAACTACTAGACCAAATCTAGTTCTCTGTTTATAAGGAAAGTTTTGCTAGAACACAGTAACAGTCTTTTATCTATTATCAATGGCTATTTTAGGGCTACAACAGCAGAATTGAGTAGCTCATATTGTCTCTATTACAGCTGCTCAATTCTGCTGTTGTAGCCCTAAAATAGCCATTGTGTGAAATGATAAAAATTAGGATAATGGTCAAACACTTTAGCAGTTTTGGAAAAAGCAGAGCAAAATGAGATTAACTTTCCGTTCTAGTTTACAAAGCAACTATCTAAATCCTCAATTTACTGAGAACTATGGTTTCTTATTCTTAGTGTTATGAAAGCAGGTCTTTCCTTAGGGCTATAAGTTCTAATTCTCTGCCCACTCTTGACTCCACTAGGCAGATTTTATTTTTCCTTTATCTTTTACCTAGCAGCTGGGCATAGTGATGCATAAACATGAACAATTTTGTTTCATATTTTTAAGTAGCTAGATAGTTATTAATATTGTCAACAATACTCACCATTTCTGTTTTTGAAGGAGAAAAAATTAATATAGAAGATCTAAAAAATATTCTGGAAGGCTTCGGGATAGAATTCACACCTAAAGAATACTCAGAACTGGTGAAGAATCTGCCAGTTGATGGTAAGCATTTCAAACAAGATTAGAACTTTTGAGAAAGCTTAATCTTAGGTATTTAAAACAACTTAAAAAAAGCAAAACAAAACTATACCTACTAGATATCCTAATTTAAAAACCACACCAAAAAGAATGTAAGAAATTTTAGTGTGACTTTGTCCTTCCTTTGGAAAGTGTAAGTCTTTCTTTGGAAAACTCTAAATATGAACTCTGTTTTCTTGAATCCTGCCATTGGATACAAAAATTCCTTTTATTATATTTGGTTCCACCTTCAGAACTAAAAGTTAAACTGAAGGAAGGAAGGAAGTTAAACGTAAGGAAGAAAGGGAGGATGGAGAAATAGAAGAGTAGAAGAATGAAGAAAAAAGTCAAAGAAAAGTGAAGGAAAGACATGTTCACGTTCCAGTTAAGGTGTTTGCCACTAATTATTAGTTCTGCAGTCAGACACAGCACTCTGAGAGTTTTCTTCTGTCCATAGTTTCAAAATCACTGTAGGGCAAAAATCAAAGTTATTTCTAAGACAAATCATTTTAAAGCATTTTTATGAGATTATATCTTTGTATTGTCTCTCTTCAATTTCTATATCCCTTTATCTGTAATGTCAATTGTGTCTTTTCTTACAGACGATGGGAATATATATGAAAATAGATTGCTAGATGGTGTGAAATCTTTCAATGGTAAGAAGCATGATGAGAAGAAAGATAAATAAGATTCTTCTGCCTTACATTTGCATTGATATTGTTGTCTAATTATTCTCTTGTGGATCTTACTACCTCTCACATGAATTGATTCTTTATTTTTTATCTGTAGGTAAACGTAGGTGCTTTTTTCAAATAGTCTTCCCTGCTTAGGTAAACTTTGGCTTTTGTTAAATTTATTTGCAAAGCAAATCTAAAGTTGGGTCTATATAGAAAATGTGAAATAAAGAATTGGCAGTAGTTCTGGGCATTCCATCATTGTAACTCACTGGAGAATGAATTTGTACTTTGTTAAGATTGTCCTCAAGACCATGCAGAAATTACAATTCTAATTCTATTTTGTTCCCATTGTGCACTTGAACATTTTGGATCAGTGATATTTTTGCTGATATTCCTGATTGTATGGAAATTGACTGAAATTTTCTCTATTGGAGAAGTCATTAAATTTCCCTTGTGTTCCTGACTGTTTCCTTAGGTGGAAAGGTTGATGTCAGTAATCTGGAAAACGTTTTGGGAAATATGAAAATCAAATTCCCAGATAACAAACTCAAAGATTTGTCACAAAATCTACCAGTTGATGGTGAGCATCACAGATGATATTAGACCTTTTAAAGAAATTTATACTTACAAGCTTATGTATTAAAATTTCTGACACTAGATCTGTTTTGGTGATAATATCACTTTTTAAAACTTCGAAAAGAGCCCAGACCTAACATAAGAGACTATTTTGACTTAGTGTGTTTTCAGTGATCTCAGCATGCATGATGGTACATGTGCTACAGTGAGTTATAAGAGTTTAATCCTTTACTTGAAAGAAGCTGAAGAAGGACTTATTACCCACAGAGAAGAGGTTGCTAATTTCAGATTAAGTATATGATTTAAATTTATTTTAAAAATCACGTCACCCAGCTATACATTCCTGTTAGAGGGGGTAATTGAACATGACTGCTAGTTGACCTGCAAACTGGACTCAAGGCAACTGGAGGATCCTCACCACCTCCCTGTGCTTATAACATGCACCATGTCCGCTGCTCCCACAGTGAGAGTGGTGTTCAAGGAAAGAGCCTTGAGAGAGCAATGTGTTGTTGAATCCCATCTGGATCATATACATGACTAAACCCAGTTAAAGTCTCTGTATAAACTTTTAAGATTCTGGTGGGCAGTACAGAGATCTACTTGTCTTGTGGTCACCAAAGGCAAGCCTCATATGTCAGTTTCCTTGCTTAGAAACCTTTCGGCCACCCATCTGGAATGGTCTACTCTTGCTTTGGTCTTCCCCTGCCCTCAGTGTACAGGTGGCTGGTTTCAGATTTTATCTGGGAATCTCCTTAGGTTTCACACCAACAATTCCTTTATACGCTTGCAAATTACCAACTTCCTTATCCCTTCCCCTGTGTTTTGGCACTCGCTCACATTATTCATTCCTGACCTTATCTCTGTCTACATTAGGGTTCTTATTTGTTTGTAGCTGTGCTGGGTCTTTGTTGTGTGCACCGACTTTCTTTAGTTGCTGTGAGCAGGAGCTTCTCTGTTATGGTACGCAGGCTTTTCATTGCAGTGGCTACTCTTCTGAGCACCACAGGCTCTCTAGAGCAGCGGCTCAGTAGCTGTGGCTTGTGGGCCCAGTTCCCCATGGCATGTGGGATCTTCCCAGACCAGGGATCAAACTCATATCCCCTGCATTGGGAGGTGGATTCTTTATCACTGGACCACCAGGGAAGTACTCTTTTTATTTATTTATTTTTTTAATGAAGGATAATTCTTCCAATGTTCTATTGGTTTCTGCTGTACAGCAGTGTGAATCAAGCCTGCCTCTGCTTAGTAGCTTAATCGTGTCTGACTCTTTGTGATGCTGTGGACTGTAGCCCACCAGGCTCCTCTGTCCATGGGGATTCTCCAGGCAAGAATACTGGAGTGGGTTGCCATGCCTTCCTCCAGGGGAGCTTCCCAACCCAGAGATCAAACCCAGGTCTCCCACATTGTAGACAGATTCTTTACTATCTAAGCCACCAGGGAAGCCCAAGAATTTTGCAATGGGTAGCCTATCCCTTCTTCAGGGGATCTTCCCAACCCAGGAATCAAACCAGGGTCTCCTGCATTGCAGGCAGATTCTTTACCAGCTGAGCTACCAGGGAAGCTCCAATCAAGCATAAGTATACATATATCTTCTCCCTCTTGAGCCTCCCTCCCTCCCACTTCAGTTTATTAACATTCATATAATGCCCCATTTTAATCCTTTTACCTAACATTTACTGTGCCTACCTTCCCAGAGTCAAGAACTTCTCTGTGTCCGTGTCTCCAGAGAATAAATTTCTGGTTTTTAGGGAATGGGAGGGGGGCAAGAGGAGAAGTGATGGTGGAGTGGACTTTGGACAAAATGGGAATAAAGGAAAGGGTAATAACTAGCAGAGGAGGTGAAGGTTGTTAACTGGCCTGTGTGTACTGACTTGCTAGCAGTCCTCTTGATGTTCATTCCTATACCTTACATGATACTCTGTATCTTGAAACTTTTTAGTATTTTCTTTGTGAATTATGCCACTTTTCATTAGTGTTCCCTAACAGGCTTCTAGGTTCTAGTTTCCTCAGCTCTGCTGAATTAGTTACCACTCTCCTACCTGCTTTCTAATTTTCAAATGTTTGTGAAGTCTCTTGTTCATGAGGATTTCGTCTCCCATATTGTTGCCTTTTGAGTACATTTATTATTACTTTCCTATCATTTTAGTGAGGTTCTCAAGGAGAGGAGGAAATAAATATTTGTGGGTAGTAAAAGCATTTTGAAAAGATTCTTTGCAACCCCATGGGCTGTTGTAAGTAAGTCAGTAAGTGAAGTCGCTCAGTTGTGTCTGACTCTTTGCAACCCCATGGACTGTAGCCTACCACACTCCTCTGTCCAAGGGATTTTCCAGGCAAGAGTACTGGGGTGGTTGCCATTTCCTTCTCCAGTGGATCTTCCCAATCCAGGGATCAAACATGGGTCTCCCGCATTGTAGGTAGACACTTAACCATATGAGCTACCAGGGAAGTCCCTCAGTAACTAGCACAATGAGTGCAGATCTTTGACACCTATAAATACTTTTTGAGTGAATGAGAAATAGAATTAACTAGATAGTATGTTAATTTAGCAGTTACCCAAGACTCTCAGCAATAACTTTCAGTTGTGTTAATCAACAGGTGTTACCTGATCGTTATCATCAACATGGAAATTTAATGTAAAATTACATTGTGCTATATGTAGCAAGAAACCCCAAAGCATAAATCTGATAACTAAATGTATGGGGAGAATGTACTGGAAACTACCCCAAAGGAAGAATAAGATTCCATAATAATAAATAGTATACTGTTTTTTTGGTAAGAAAATACCAATAATGTACATAGTTTCTAGATTTTTTTTCTTGGCCTAAAATGTACTACATCTGCAATTCTGGGAAATTATACTAATTGAAGAGATAATTCTCATTATGTTCCATTCTACTGTTTAATTTTAAAGTGTTTAATATTACTATGTGCCACCCTAACTTGTCTGGATGGGATACAGAATAAATAGACATATTTTTTAATTTAAAGACTCATAATCTAATACAGTAGATTAAGTTAACTTGGGGGTGATAGTATGGGATAGTGTTAAGCAGGGAAATAGGTAGACTTAAAGTTCCAAACTAAAAGTTTTTGCTCCTTTTGCTGGAATATGATATAGTAGATTGTGTAAAGCCAAGAAAACAAACCTGAGGAAGGAAATTTTCATACGCATGAACCCAGAGACTGAGATACTAAGAGGGAGAAGAGAATAAAATATGAAATTAATGCTTAAATATTGTAATAATCTTTTTGAATCAGTCTACAATTGTGTCTGTCTAAATTGTGGCTTATTTTCTAGTGTTTGGCAAGACTGGTCTGCATAAACTGTTAAAAGAGATAAAGAAAATAACAGGTGAGCAATACATTTTGTAAAAAGATATAAAACTAAAAAAAAAAATGCAAATACTCCATGTTTACATACAGATTTAAAGCTGTTTTCTTATTTTATCATTGATTTTTAAATTCTGTTTTTGTAACAATTAAAGTTGACTCTACTGACATGAATCTTCAGTTCAGTTCAGTCACTCAGTTGTGTCCAACTCTTCGCGATTCCAAAAATCGCAGCACGCAAGGCCTCCCTGTACATCACCAACTCCTGGAGTCTACCCAAACCCATATCCATCGAGTTGGTGATGCCTTCCAGCCATCTCATCCTCTGTCATCCCCTTCTCCTCCTGCCCCCAATTCTTCCCAGCATCAGGGTCTTTTCCAATAAGTCAGCTCTTCACATGAGGTAGTCAAAGTATTGGAGTTTCAGCTTCAACATCAGTCCTTCCAATGAACACCCAATACTGATCTCCTTTAGGATGGAATTGTTGGATCTCCTTGCAGTCCAGGGGACTTTCAAGTCTTCTCCAATGCCACAGTTCAAAAGCATCAAATCTTTATGAATTCTTTATCAATTCTAAAAAGAGCACTCAACTTTCTTTAAGTCCAGCTCTCACATCCATACATGACTACTGGAAAAACCATAGCTTTGACTAGACAGACCTTTATTGGCAAAGTAATGTCTCTGATTTTCAATATGCTATCTAGATTGGTCATAACTTTCCTTCCAAGGAGTAAACGTCTTTTAATTTCATGGCTACAATCACCATCTGCAGTGATTTTGGAGCCCAAAATAATAAAGGCTGATGCTGTCTCCACTGTTTCCTAATCCCTTTCCCATGAAGTGAGACCAGATGCCATGATCTTAGTTTTCTGAATGTTGAGCTTTAAGCCAACTTTTTCACTCCCCTCTCTCACTTTCATCAAGAGGCTTTTTAGTTCCTCTTCACTTTCTGCCATAAGGGTGGTGTCATCTGCATATCTGAGGTTATTGATATTTCTCCCAGCAATCTTGATTCCAGCTTGTGCTTCTTCCAGCCCAACGTTTCTCATGATGTACTCTGCATATAAGTTAAATAAGCAGGGTGACAATATACAGCCTTGACGTACTCCTTTTCCTATTTGGAACCACTCTGTTGTTCTATGGCCAGTTCTAACTGTTGCTTCCTGACCTGCATACAGGTTTCTCAAGAGGCAGGTCAGGTGGTCTGGTATTCCCATCTCTTTCAGAATTTTCCATAGTTTATTGTGATCCACACAGTCAAAGGCTTTGGCATGGTCAAGAAAGCAGAAATAGATGTTTTTCTGGAACTCTCTTGCTTTTTTGATGATCCAGTGGATGTAGGCAATTTGATTTCTGGTTCCTCTGCCTTTTCTAAAACCAGCTTGAACATCTGGAAGTTCATGGTTCACGTATTGCTGAAGCCTGGCTTGGAGAATTTTGAGCATTACTTTCCTAGCATGTGAGGTGAGTGCAATTGTACTTTAGTTCGAGCATTCTTTGGCATTGCCTTTCTTTGGGATTGGAATGTAAACTGACCTTTTCCAGTCTTGTGGTCACTGCTGAGTTTTCCAGATTTGCTGGCATATTGAATGAAGCACTTTCTCAGCATCATCTTTCAAGATTTGAAATAGCTCAACTGGAATTCCATCACCTCCACTAGCTTTGTTCGTAGTGATGCTTCCTAAGGCCCACTTGACTTCACATTCCAGGATGTCTGGCTCTATGTGAGTGATCACACCATCATGATTATCTGGTTCATGAAGATCTTTTTTGTACAGTTCTTCTATGTATTCTTGCCACCTCTTCTTAATATCTTCTGCTTCTGTTAGGTCCATACCATTTCTGTCCTTTATCAAGCCCATCTTTGCATGGAATGTTCCCTTATCTCTAATTTTCTTGAAGAGACCTCTAGTCTTTCCCATTCTGTTGTTTTCCTCTATTTCTTTGCATTGATCACTGAGGAAGACATGAATATTACATTGGATTATTTATGTTTTGGCAAAACATATCACTATTTCTCTATAACAAGTTGTATATTCTCTGAAACTTTTTTATTTTGTGATTTATTTCAATGGCCAACTCACCTATTCATTCATTCAAAATACTTATTTCACATCTACTATAACCCAGTAAATGTTAAAGTAGAATTTTGATAGAAATACAAATAATGTGGTCAATGAGGATAATTCACCTTATAATTTGGACAAAGTGAGAGTAACACAAATTCTGCCTGATGGTTAATACAATTTAGATTAGGTAGCTGCCTATACATAACTTAGATCACTTTGCCTCCTATATATCCCTTTACCATGAGCTGGGTTAACTTCTTTGAGGTCCTTAATAGCATTAGAAATAAGTGTTTTGTTTAGAATTAAAGAGATAACTTCCAAAAACTGTAGAAAATCCTGTACACGCTTTAGACACTTCATTATTTGGAATCAGTAAGCAATTCTCATCTGTAACCATTCACATCTTTTAAAGGAGAAAAAGTTGATGCCAAGGATGTACAGAAAACACTAAGAAACTTGGGGATAGAGCTTACAAATAAGGAAATCTTGGAGCTGTTGAAAATGTTGTCATTTGCTGGTGAGTATTTGATGTATGTATCTGTATATGTATCTCTGTGCTTGTATATACTTCATTGTGAGAACATCATAAAAATGGGCCCTTCTGGTTTTCTATAAAAGTCTAAAACACAAAAATACCAATCTTGAACTGTAAAGAAATTAGGTCTTTAACATTTGGGTTTATCATTTTGAAAGCTATATCATCAAACCTGAGTCCTGCCATTAAGTGAAATAAATCAGAAAAAGTAAGACACATACCATATGACATCACTAATATTTAGAATCTAAAATATAATACAAATGAACGTATCTACAAAACAGAAACAGACTCACATAGAGAGCAAACTGTGGTTTGCCAAGGGTGAGGTGGCAAAGGAGAAAGGATGGATTGGGAATTTGGGATTAGCAGAGGCAAACTATTACATACAGAATGGATAAGCAACAAGGTCCTACAGTACAGCACAGGGAGATATATTCAATATCCTGTAATAATTGATGATGGAGAAGAAGATGAAAAAGAATACATATATGTACAATTGAATCACTTTGCTCTACAGCAGAAATTAGCACAACGTTTTAAATCAACTATACTTCAATAAAATAAAATTTTTAAAAAATATTACTCAGAAATGAATGATACATTAGTAGGGCAATGTGAAAAAAAGTCTAAATTAGCAAGAAGGTGGTGCTTGTGGTAAAGAATCCACCTGCCAATGTAGGAGACTCAGGAGGCATGAGGTGGATTCCTGGGTCAGAAAGATCCTCCGGAAGAGGGCATGGCAACCCACTCCAGTATTCTTGCCTGGGGAATCCCATGGACAGAGGAGCCTGAGGGGGCTACAGTCCATAGGGTCACAAAGAGTCACACATGATTGAAGTGACTTAGCATGCACAGAGAAAGAAGGAGAATTCAGAGTGGGGAAAAAGGTAGCATCTGTTTCAGTGAAGAAGAACATGGGTGTAGAAAATGTAGGAATATAACTTAAGACAAATTTTTAAAGTACATAATTATGAAATTATGTTCTTACTACGTTTTTTTTTTTACTGTCCATGTAACTCTGTTTTACCTTAAATGTGTCTTATTTTACAGATGATAAAAAGGTAGAGAAAAATGATTTGCTCAATCACATCAAGGCTTTTCCTGGTAAGTGAGAATCACAATAAGAAGGAAAGTAAAATTAAGACTGCAGACTTTATCCTAATTTTCAAAAGGCTTATCATTCCACAGTAATTAGATCATTAATCTTATTATCCCATTAACCTATAGGTCTCCTTTAGATGCAGTTATATCTAATGTGATCATTTATAGTTCTCTGACACAATAAGTTTCATATATACATATGCAACTTATAATGCATAAAAATAACATTTGGGATTAATAAATAAATAAAATTGTATATAATTTACATAATATATAATTAAATTCCTTCTAATTTTCTTGAAAACTATAGAAAGGGCTCCTGAAAAGAGTCACAAATATATTCTTGACTTCCACAGTAAGTCTTTATTGTGGAAACGGTTGAAGACATTCCACACATAACCCTAAACAGTTTTCTTTTTTTTTTAGTCATTATGCAATGGATTTATTTCATCTAGTTGCAATTGGTGCATGAATACAACCAGCATTTTTTAAAATACAAGTTCCTATTTTTTATTACTTCATTCTTTCCTAAGGTGGGAAGTGTCATGTCTCTAAACTGGAAACCATCCTGGAAAACTTGGATTATGACCTGGAGAATGAGGAAGTTGAGGACCTGAGGAACCACCTGCCAGTTGATGGTGAGCATATTGTCATGGCTTTAGGGAAACTGAGCTCCTCTAATAAAACTTCCAGATGTGTTCATCTGGGAAAATTTATTATCTCAGATTACTGATGTTTAAATCAAAGATCACTTCATTTCAGTTCAGTCAAAGAGCAGTAATCTGTTAAACAGAGATTCCCACCTGAAGGGCTAAATTTTGATGGCAGTGAGAAAATTGACAGACCTAAGAAGCAGATAGAGAAATGAAACAGAAAAGCACTTCAAAGAAAAAAAAAAGCCAAAGAAGAAATTTAAAAACCAGTCAGAAAAAAAAACTGTAAAAATCTCTTAGATCACAATAAAGTTGCAAGAGAATTCCAGAAAATCATCTACTTCTGCTTCATTAGAGCTTCCCTGGTGGCTCAGACAGTAAAGAATCTGCCTGAAATGTGGGAGACCCAGGTTCGATCCCTGGGTTGGGATGATCCTCTGGGGAGCGAAACAGCAACCCATTCCAGTATTCTTGTCTGGAAAATCCCAAGGGCAGAGGAGCCTGACAAGCTACAGTCCATGGGGTAGCAAAGAGTGGACACAACTGAGTGACTGACTTTCACTTTTCACTTTCTGTTTCATTGACTACACTAAAGCCTTTGACTGTGTGGATCACAACAAACTGTGGAAAATTCTTAAAGAGATAGGAAGACCAGACCACCTCACCTGCCTCCTGAGAAACCTATATGCAGATCAAGAAGCACAGTTAGGACTGGATGTGGAACACCAGACCGGTTCAAAATTGGGAAAGTAATATGTCAAGGCTGTATATTGTTGCCCTGCTTATTTAACTTATATGCAAAGTACATCATGAGAAATGCCAGGCTGGAGGATGCACAAGCTGGAATCAAGATTGCCAATAACCTCAGATCTGTAGATGACACCACCCTAATGGCAGAAAGTGAAGAAGAACTAAAGAGCCTCTTGGTAAGTGAAAGAGGAGAATGAAAAAGCTGGCTAAAACTCAGATTGATAAAACGAAGATGGCATCTGGTCCCATCACTTCATGGCAAATAGATGGGGAGAAAAATGAAACAGTGACAGACTTTATTATGTTTATTTTGGCTCCAAAATCACTGCAGATGGTGACTGAAGCCATGAAATGAAAAGACTCTTGCTCCTTGGAAGAAAAGCTATGACAAACCTAGACGGCATATTAAAAAGCAGAGAGACTTTGCCAACAAAGGTCCATTGAGTCAAAGCTATGGTTTTTCCAGTAGTCATGTACAGATGTGATAGCTGGACCATAATGAAAACTGAGAGCCAAAGAATTGATACTTTTGAACTGTGGTGTTGGAGCAGACTCTTGAGAGTCCCTTGGACTGCAAGGAGATCAAACCAGCCAATCCTAAAGGAAACCAGTCCTGAATATTCATTTTTGGAAAGACTGATGCTGAAGCTGAAGCTCCAATACTTTGGCCACCTGATGCAAAGAGCTGACTCATTGGAAAAGACCCTTATGCTAGGAAAGATTAAAGGCAGGAGGAGAAGAGGACGACAGAGGATGACATGGTTGGATGGCGTCACTGACTCAATGAACATAAGTTTGAGCAAACTCCAGGAGATGGTGAAGGACAGTGAAGCCTGGCATTCAGTCCATGGGATCACAAAGAGTTGAACACAACTGAACAACTGAACAACTACAAAAGTACACAAACTAGATGAGGGAATCAGCAGAGATTAGAAGTTTTGTTGGATGTGGAGTTGAAAACATGAAGAAAGTGCTGTGTCAAGATTGCATGTAGAAGTAGCCAGCTACAATATTTTAGGCAGGTGAATCCATAGTAAGGTGGTCAAGCATCATAGTACTCCTAGATTCTAAAGTAGAACAGGCCAAGTGGAAAGCAAGTCAAGATGTTTCTAAAACTTCCTATCACCATTGTATATAGAATTTAATATTTTATACTATAATTTTGTCTTATATTCTATATATATATATCATTCATAGAACTTAATTCTTCAATTCCATGCCCAGCTGGGGTTTATTTATAGAACAACACAGGGTAAACTTCTGAATTTCAGTGTGTTGTTCCACAATATAAGGTCTTTGTAACATTTTCTGGATCTAACGAAAAATCTGTGTCTTACTTGTACTTTATCCTACAGATGAAAAGATTAAATCAAATATTCTCATGGAAAATGTTGAGTCATTCAAAGGTGAGTGAAAGTTTATACAGAAAAATCATTATAACAATATGCTGATGCTTCTCTGTTTTGCTTTTAAATATTTTATTCCTACCATACTGACATTGTTAGTTCTTTTAGTATATTAATGGTATCTTTTGGGGTATATACTTTTTAGCACAGCTATTATTTATCATGTCTTGGTAAAATATCTTGTATTCTCTGAATTTTTTCAGTAATTCACATCACTTTTCCGTTGTTCAAATAGCCAAAAATGTGGCAGAAAAAAACATTGGCATAAATCATTTTTACGAATAACATCACACAGAAACTTCCCTGGTGGCTCAGACAGTCATGAATCTGCCTACAGTGCAGGAGACCCAGGTTCAATTACTGGGTCAGGAAAATCCCCTGGAGAAGGAAATGGCTACCACTCTAATATTCTTGCCTGGAGAATTCCATGAGCAGAAGGGTCTGGTGGGCTACAGTCCATGAGGTTGAAAATAATTGAACATGACTATACCAAGGAAACATTTCATGCAATGATGAGCTCAATAAAGGGCAGAAATGGTATGGACCTAACAGAAGCAGAAGATATTAAGAAGAGGTGGCAAGAATACATAGAAGAACTATACAAAAAAGATCTTCATGAACCAGATAATCACGATGGTGTGATCACTCACATAGAGCCAGAAATCCTGGAATGTGAAGTCAAGTGGGCCTTAGGAAGCATCACTACGAACAAAGCTAGTGGAGATGATGGAATTCCAGTTGAGCTATTTCTTTTTTTTTTGAATTCACTACAATGATTTTTATTATTTAATTCTTCTCCATTCAATACTATTGCTACGTTAAGTTCACATTTTCAAAGCAGTTCTAATTCCTATTCCACTGTATTCTGTTCAGGACCACAAAACAAAACGGAAGACTTCCCAATCTCTTTTAAAAAACAGCAAAACTCTTGTTTGTTAACTGGGTAACCACAAACACAGTGGGATCAGTATCATTCAAAAAGCTAAGATACTGAAGTTTCTTTAACCTTCTCTGAAACCAAACTTTGACAAATTTCTAAAGAAAACAGAAATGAATCCCCATGTCATCATAGAGAACAGGAACCAAAAGATGCTACACACCGGTTCCCCCAAATGGCCTGGGCCCTCACTTCTGAGAAGGCTGACAGAGAGAAGGCTCAGCCTGGCTGCTGCTCTGGCTCAGGCCCCCTACTCCTCCCCTCTCACAGCCTCTGCAGACAGGAGTGGGAGGGCCCTCAAAGCCCTTTGTCTGACCTGAGCACAAATGCCATGACTTGCCACTTGCTGGTCTCGGCATAGGCCCGGGGACCCCACAGGAACCCGTAGCGAGCAGGGTCACTCTCAGGCACCTGCCAGTACTCCAGGTATCCCTCCCGCACCCACACTTGGGTCAGCAGCTCCCTGGGCTCCCCAAAGATGGCGTGCTCTCTCCCAACACACACCCGCATCCTGCTGAGTGCTCCCCAGACCACCTCCTCAGGGGCCGGGTCTCCATTCTGCATGATCAGGCTGAGGACCAGCACCAGGAGGCTGGCCTTGGGCAGGCTCTGCTCATCGCTCAGCATCACATCACAGGTGAGGCCCAGGATGGGAATCAAGACATAGATGTGCTCCGTTGGGTACACCTCCTTCACCTCCACGCCAAAGACCAGCTGCAGGAACTCCAAGGCTTGACTGAAGACCACCGGGAAGTGCTCCTGGTTATCCCTGAAGACGTTATTCAGCATTTCTTCCTGGGAGGTCAGCTTCTTGGCTCGATACTTGAGGAGCAGGAAATTCACCAGGTTAGCCACCATCTCATTCAGAATTTCTTGGGGCAAGGCCTCCACAGGAGCGGAGGAGGATGCTGGGGGGTAGGAGGCCAAATGGGATGCGGCCTCCTCCACCTCAGCCCCCAGTGCTGCCCCTGCACAGGGCCCTGGGCCTCGCCTGGGTCCTGAAGGTGTTCCTCGGGTGTGCTGAGCTCACTCATCCCGGCCACGAGCACAATGGCTTGACTCCTGATACTGCCTGGACCACCTCTGCTCTCTGAACTCAGGACACAGGCTTCAGATCTCTGCCTCCACCTGCTGGTTCCTGGAGCTCCTTCCCTCTGCACACGACCTGGATTCTCGCCTCTCCGCAACTGAAGCCCCTCCCCTTATATCAGAGCCCCAGTCTCCAGACGACCAGGCTGTTAGGAAGCCAGCGCATGCCTGTTGGGCTCATCCTGGCCCCACAGTTGCCCTGGACTGACAACAGAGAGGGGCTTCTCTGAGGTCTCCTCTGACTAGCCGTCCAGGGTCTTCTAGTCCCCCTTCAGGGTCCTCAGGGTCTTCCCAGTTGAGCTATTTCAAATCTTGAAAGATGATGCTGAGAAAGTGCTTCATTCAATATGCCAGCAAATCTGGAAAACTCAGCAGTGACCACAGGACTGGAAAAGGTCAGTTTACATTCCAATCCCAAAGAAAGGCAATGCCAAAGAATGCTCGAACTAAAGTACAATTGCACTCACCTCACATGCTAGTAAAGTAATGCTCAAAATTCTCCAAGCCAGGCTTCCTTCAGCAATATGTGAACCGTGAACGTCCAGATGTTCAAACTGGTTTTAGAAAAGGCAGAGGAACCAGAGATCAAATTGCCAACATCTCTGGATCATCAAAAAAGCAAGAGAGTTCCAGAAAAACATCTATTTCTGCTTTCTTGACCATGCCAAAGCCTTTGACTGTGTGGATCACAATAAACTGTGGAAAATTCTGAAATGGGAATACCAGACCACCTGACCTGCCTCTTGAGAAACCTGTATGCAGGTCAGGAAGCAACAGTTAGAACTGGACATGGAACAACAGACTGGTTCCAAATAGGAAAAGGAGTATGTCAAGGCTGTATATTGTCACCCTGCTTATTTAACTTATATGCAGAGTACATCATGAGAAACGCTGGGCTGGAAGAAGCACAAGCTGGAATCAAGATTGCTGGGGGAAGTATCAATAACCTCAGATATGCAGATGACACCACCCTTATGGCAGAAAGTGAAGAGGAACTAAAAAGCCTCTTGATGAAAGTGAGAGAGGGGAGTGAAAAAGTTGGCTTAAAGCTCAACATTCAGAAAACTAAGATCATGGCATCTGGTCCCATCACTTCATGGCGAATAGATGGGGAAACAGTGGAAACAATGTCAGATTTTATTATTTTGGGCTCCAAAATCACTGCAGATGATGATTGCAGCCACGAAATTAAAAGACACTTACTCCTTGGAAGGAAAGTTATGACCAGCCTAGATAACGTATTGAAAAGCAGAGATATTACTTTGCCAACAAAGGTCCATCTGATCAAGGCTATGGTTTTTCCAGTTGTCATGTATGGATGTGAGAGTTGGACTATAAAGAAAGCTGAGCACCGAAGAATTGATGGTTTTGAACTGTGGTGTTGGAGAAGACTCTTCAGAGTCCCTTGGACTGCAAGGAGATTCAACCAGTCCATCCTAGAGGAGATCAGTCCTGAATATTCATTGGAAGGACTGATGCTGAAGCTGAAACATCAATACTTTGGCCACCTGATGTGAAGAGCTGATTCATTTGAAAAGACCCTAATCCTGGGAAGGATCTAGGGCAGGAAAAGAAGGGGACAACAGAGGATGAGATGGCTGGATGGCATCACCGACTCGATGAACATGGGTTTGGGTAGACTCCGGGAGTTGGTGATGGACAGGGAGGCCTGGTGTGCTGCGTTTTATGGGGTTGCAGAGTCAGACACGACTGAGCGACTGAATTGAACTGAACTGAAGCAGCTAACACTTTAACTTTTTTTTTTTTATCACATGGAAAAATGAAACGTAATATGAACACTGTCATTACAGAACTATTTCTATAGCCCTTTATATTAGTTGTTAGGCCTCTATACAGCTACCATTTCAGAGTGTTGATTTATCCCATTTTTATTAATGTATTCAAAAAATTTTTCTCTCTAGAATTAAGATTTGAGTTCTATCTGAAATTTCCTTAGTCTTGACTTAGCACTGGTCAACCCTGTTCTTAATCCTGCAATTAAACTTAGATGATGTTCATATTTTAGACTTAATCATCACACCTAAGTTTTTCACCAGTCATCATTTTCATCTTTTCCAAGGAGCCAAGATTAATGCTGATGAAGTAGATGGTGTTTTGAAAAACATAGGGATAGAACTCACACCTAAGGAACGCTGGAAGCTGCTTAAAACTCTGCCACTTACTTGTGAGCATTTATGATACTGTTTTTGTCCTCAGAGGAACTTAGTGTGAGTGTATTTATTGTTGGGGTAGGTAGGAATCATTAAACATTTATTCAGTATATATTTATGTTCAACATGTTTAATAAGCACTTCTTAGGTTATAGGAATAAAGACAAAAGTTCTTGCCTTCATGGAGGCTGTTGTCAGAGATAGAGCTTACTCTGTTGGGACTGAGCCTGAGAACATCATAAATGAATAAAGATTTTTAAGTTGATTTTTTCAAATTTAGTTTAGGATTTTAATCTTGAAATGTCTAATAGAGAAATAAGGAGGAAAAAAGAGGAAGTCAGGTTAAAAAGGGTCAAATCAGAGAGACTGAAAGTTTTAGCCTAGTAAAGAAAGTTTAGAATTTTCTCTACCCTTTCACTTTATTTTTAAAACCAAGGAAGATAAGGATGTGTGGATGAGAAATTAGATAAATCTAAAAGACAACTCATGTAACATTATTGTCTTTATAAAATAATCTATTCTCTTAGACTAGATTATTTATGAGTTGCTGTATCACATTTCTGTGCTAACAATAATGACTTCTCTTGTAGATGACAGAAAGTACTATCAAAACCGTTTGCTACAGGGTTTAAAGACTTTCCAAGGTGAGTGTTAAGAATAGTAAGTCAAGTGAAAATGAAGTTTTTGATTTTTTTTATTTCCTTTTGGAAGTCCTTTGAATTACTTAATGGTAGTAATAGCTAATTTCTCTTGAGTTTAGTGCCAAGCACTGCTCTAAATACTTTACATCTACTAACTCATTTAAGCCTCACAGAAATCTGTAAATTAGCTTCTCTGGGGCTTCCCAGGTAGCTCAGCGGTAAAGAATCCACCAGCTCAGTGGAAAAGAGATGCAGGAAATGCAGATTCAATCCCTAGGTTGGGAAGATCCCTGCAGGTGGAAATGGCAACCCATTCCAATATTCTTGCCTGGAGAATCCCATGGACAGAGGAGCCTGAAATGCTACAGTCCATGGGGTTGCAAAGAGTCAGATTGAATGAGTGACTGAGCACACACACTAAGTACTTTTCCTAAGTTAGGTACCATTTTACAGATGAGAGATGCTAACTCACTTGCCTGAGGTCACTCCATTTGAACTTGGGAGGATCATGATTTGAACCTACACTCTTAACTGTTCTATTATATTGAACAGTTAGGTTATTAATCTTTTTTATTCCCGTTTATGACTTATAGTTCAAGTTTGATAACCAGTAGGTTATTTGCTGAGAGATAATTTAATGTTATAATGACAAGCTTCAAACTCAGTAGCTAGAATTATGGCTATCATTTCAGACATGTTTCTCTATTATTGATAATAAATGAATGATAACTAATAAGTCTCATTCATTTGCATTAGATGTCTATGACAAATTTTAGCAGAATGCCTTGTAACATGTAAAGGAGATGTTTTTTTCTTCACAGTCCCCACCCTACCCCCTGCTATCTTGGTTTTCTATTTTCCTTGAAACATCTGCATTGCAACTTTGTTTTTCTCCCTGCCATTAGGGTTTGGCCAATAAAACTTAACTAAATAATTTTTATTTTAGGCATAATTTTAATCTTTTCTCATTTCATCTCTTAATCAAGGAGGAAATGTTTTAGAAAATAAACTAGGAGCCACTTTGGCAAACCTGAACTATAAACTTGAAAATAAAGAATTAAATGATCTACGTAACTATTTGGAAATTGACGGTGAGTATTTAATTTACCACCTGCAACTCCTTTCAGAAGAGCCTTTGAAGTCTTCTTGTAGCATCCCAGAGTATACTTGTTCAATTTCATTTAGAAAGTAAAAAATTCTTATAGAGTTATAATTTTCAAGGAGAAGTATGGCCTCTGATTATTATTCTCAGTATTGTCAGAGATCCAGTAAGGGCATTGGTAGATTAAGATTCAACTAGGAAAAACAAAGTAACACTTCAGGAAAAAAATAGCAGAAGCTACTGAAATAGATGCTGAAAAGGGTTGGAGATTTACAAAGTAAGAAGTTAAAAGGATTTGGAATTGTTTGACAGGTAATATACAAAGAGAGATGATCATATTTCCATTTAGCAAATACAAGTATCAGATTGAAATAGTCAGTGATATCTGATTTGAGACCAGTAATATGGCAGCAGAGAGATATCTTTTAGATGAAAAGGACCGTTTAGGAAAAGCATTAAAGATCTGATTTAGCATGTTAAAACACCTTCTTTAGAATTCTGTAAGATAGTTGGATATAAGAAAAACGTTCAAAAATCAACAGAAGTTTCTCTATGTAAATAATGACAACTAGGAAATTTCATGGGAGAAAAGTAATCCTGATCCTAATAGCAATAAATATTTTGTCTGTATCTGATTATCCTTTGTATTTCAGATAATGGAAAAGTTCCTCTGAATTCCTTGATGAACATAGCAAGTTTATTTTCTGGTGAGTAAAAAGTGATGATGAAAATATATAAAATCAAGATCTTTTGCCATATGTACATATCATGTTTTAATTATATATTCCAATATTCTGAAATTACACACATCTCATTTTACCAATATATTGATGTTTGTTTTTAAGTATATATATTTTTTATTATCTACAGTTTTAGAAGTATCATTTTTTTAAAAGAAGTCTATTTTACTATAAGCTGGCTGGCTTGTCCTCATTGTTTTAACAGCACTAATTGAAGCATTCTTTTGACAAGGCTTAAAGGAAACATCTACTTTAATTCCTTCTTGTGATGCTCTGTAGTTACAAAAGCTTCATTGTATCCTTTCTCCTCTGCAGTTACATCTGTAGCAAGTTAAGATACTGTTATTTTATTATAGTTTTTTAATTTAGAATTGTTATATATGAAAATGTTCACTCATCATGTCTCCCATCTTTTTAAAGGTGATAAGATTAATGCCAAGGACACACAACTTTATCTGAAAAATATAGGTATTGAATTAACAAATAGCGAAAGTGAGGAGCTATTGAACACATTGCCATTGGATGGTAAGCATTTCAGACTTTGCAGTGAATTTTGGAGAATCGTAGGCTTATGCATTATATGCATTAAATTCTAGAAGTACAACTGTTTAACATATTAAAAGTTAAGAGATGACATCAGCAATGTGGCATGTAAATCATTCCTCCTTTTTATCTCCTCTTTTTAATCAATGAATTAGACATCCACACATGAACCAAAGTGCCTTTGTGGGCATTTTGGCACCTAGTACCTCACTCCCAAGGACCCTGGAAGAGTCTTGCCCATTGCACAACCTCTGTCTGGGCCGTAGAACCAACAGAACCAGCAAAACTGCCTAGACCCCTCTCACCACTGTCAAAATTGGGCAAAAATCGGGTGAGTGTTGAGCCAGGCAGGCACACATACAGGAGCCTACTTGCAGAAGTCTAGCTTTCCAGAAGGGAAACCCCAGCACATCACTGGATAGAGGGGGAAAAAAAGGCACCTGGCTACTCCAGCAAGGCAGGACCACCAGAGAAATCCACTATTCCCCACTAGACCCACTAGTACTAAGCAGGAGCTCTATGACTCTGGGGAAGGATATTGGGGAAAAGGCAAAAAAGAGTTTCAAAAATTAGAGTTGAGCTCAGGAAGAAGTCTACCCATGAGCCTCTGTGAGTACCACACCCAGGGATCTCTCTACGGAGTTCTCAGGCATCCCCAAGGTCTAAGTGCTAAAGCCTCCCCCTACCCCCACTCTGCTGCCAGCTTCTAGTGTAGTGAAGGAAGGTGGTCCCCAGTGGGACCAGGAACCACAGCTTGTGAGCAAGGGAGAAACCACAAGAGCTATTGCGCCACCTCCTGGGAAACAGAAGATTTACAGTAGCTGGCCTGGTGAATTTTACGATTTAGAAGCTTAAAATTTGGCCACAAGAGGGAAGCCTGCATACTTTCACAAAGATAATGGGAAAACTCAGATAGTAACATCATAGAACATAATACCCCATCTGAAGGTAACAAGAAAAGTTAAGGAGGTATCTCGTACTTCAAATGCAAAGGCAGCAACACGTGACTACAAGGATAATGAAAAATCAAGGGAATATAGCTTTACAAAGAAAAATGGTAATTCTCCAGCAGCCAAGCTCAAAACCATGAATATTGCAATCCAATTGATTAAAGAATTCAAAATAGTTATTTTGAAGAAATTCATACAAAAAAACTCAGAAGATTCAATGACATCAGCAATCAAATATATGAACAAAATAAGCTCTTTACCAAGAAGAAATTATAAAAAAGAACCAAATAAATTCTGGAGTTGAAGAATTCTGTGAATGAGATGAAGAAACCAGTAGGAAGCATCAGTTACATGGCAGACCAGATGGAGAACCGGAAAAAATGACTTGTAGGACAGGAATTTTGAAATAACACAGAAGAGAAGACAGAACAAAGACTTTAAAAGAGCAAAGAAAGCCTATATGAGCTATGGAATTCCATCAAAAGACAAATTTAGAATAATCAGGATTCCAGAAGGAGAAAAAAAAGAGAAAGAGACAATTTATTTAAAGAAATAATAGCTAAGAACCTTCCTAAACCTGGAGAAAAACTTGGACATACAAGTCCACAAAGCTAATAGATCACCCTATCATCTCACTGCAAAAAGACTTTCTCCAAGCCACATATTGAAACTATCAGAAATAATGATATTAACTAGACTTATTGTGATGATCTTTTCACAATAGAGTTGACTCTTGAACAATATGAGAGTTATTGGCACCAACTCTCCATGACATTGAAAATCTGTGTATAATTTATAATCAGCCCCCCATATATGCAGAGGACTCAATCAGCCATGGATCATGTAGTTCTGTAATGTTTACTATTGAAAAAATCCACATGTAGTATCTTGATATTGATGTCTAACAATTCCACAGTGATAAGAGAACAGACTCTGAATGATTTCAATACCTTTAGACCATGAGATTTTTGCACCTTGTTTTATGTCCCTGGATATGTTCCAGTGTCTCCTGGTTTTATAGCCTATGAGAACTTGAATAGAATTTGTATTCTGTTATTGTGTGAAAATTGTGTAAATCTTAATTATGTTGAATTGGCTCATAGTGTTTTCTGTCCATTCTATTAATTTTTGAGAGTTTGATATTGAAACTCCAACTAAAAATCCTAATTTATCTACTTAAAAAATAGTTGTAATATATAGTGGGACTATATGTAACTTTGTTCTATATTTTTCAGGTCTCCTATAAATGTGTTATCATACTTTCACAATTTAAAAAATAAAGAAGAAATAAATCCACATTTAAGTGCATCTGTGCAGTTCAGGTGCTTCTCAGATAGCTCAGTGGTAAAGAATCCACCTGCCTATACAGGAGACATAAGAAACATGGGTTCAGTCCTTGAGTGGGGAAGATCCCCTGGAGAAGGAAATGGCAACCCACTCTGGGACTCTTGCCTGGAAAATTCCATGGACAGAGGAACCTGACAGGCTACAGTCCATGAGGTCCCAAAGAGTCAGACATGATTGAGCAGCTGAGCTTGCACACGTGTGCAGTTCCAACCCATGTTGTTCAATGGTCAGCTGTATATACAAATATCAAATTAGGTTGTACACATAAAACTAATATAAATTTCTGTCAATTATATCTCAGTTTTTTTAATGATAAAGAAAAAATCTTATAGGCAGCAGGAAAAAACTGAAAAGGAAGCCCCCCCCCAATTAGGCTATCAGTAGATTTTACAGCAGAAACTACAGCCAAGAGAGGGTAGAATGACATATGCAAAGTGTTGAAAGATAAAAATTTCAGCCAAGGATACTTTATCTGGTAAAGTTACCCTTCACATACAAAGGAGGAATAAAGGCTTTCCCAGACAAACTAAAGCTGAGGGAGTCCATCACCACTAAACCTGCCTTGCAAGGAGTGCTAACAGGAGGTCTTCAAGCTGAAATGAAAAAGCACTACTCAGTGACATGAAAACACACAAATGTTCACAACACCCTAAGGTGGAAAATATACAGTCAGACTTAGAAAACCAGTTCTTCAAAATAGCATGGTGTGTTAAGCACTGAACTATAGTAAAAAGATGAAAAGAAACCATAGTAAACAATAACTATTCTGTGCTTGTGCTTAGTTGCTCAGTTCTGTCCAGCTCTTTGCAACCCCATGGACTGTAGCCCACCAGGCTCCTCTGTCCATGAGGATTCTCCAGGAAAGAATACTAGAGTGGGTTGCCATATCCTCCCCCAGGGGATCCTCCCAACCCAGGAATGGAAGCCAGGTCTTCCACATTGCAGGCAGATTCTTTACCATCTGAGCCACCAGGGAAGCTCCCCCCACCCACAAATAACTATAGCTTCTATAACTTGTTAACAAATATATATATTTTAAAGGAGGCAAATTATGACATCAACAATGTAAATGAGAGAGTGAAATGTAAAAAGTTGCAGTCTTTGCAGGCAATCAGAGGTAAGTTGCTGAGAGTCAAAAATGAACTGTTATCTATAAGATGTTTTATGGAAGTCTCATGGTAACTACAAAGCAAAAACCTAGAATAGACCCATGAAAGACAGTCAAAGGCGAAGCAGAGCATATCACTACAGAAAATAACCTATTTTAAAAGGTAGGCAGAAACAGAGGGGGGTGGAAAATAGACTGCAAAGTAGCCAGAAAACAAATGAATAAGATGACATTAGTAAATCCTTATATATCGATAATTACTCTAAATGTAAATGGATTGAATTCACCATTAAGAGGCAAACTGTAGCTGAATGGATTAAAAACAAGATCCAACCATTTGCTTCCTACAAGAGACTCACTTCAGCTTTAAGGACACACATAGACTCAAAGTAAAGAAATGGAAAAAGATATTCCATGCAAGTAGAAACCAAAAGAAAGTGGGGATAGCCATACTTGTATCAGACAAAATAAACTTTAAGCCAAAACTGATAACAAGAGACAAAGGAAGTCATGATGCATAATTGAGGTAAATTCATTAAGAAGATATAACAATCAGAAATATGTATACATCCAGCATCAGAGCACCGAAATATATTAACCAAATACCAAGAGATCTGAAAAAAGAAATAGACAGTAATACTGCTAATATATTATGGGACTTGAATGCTTTGCTTTAAACAATGGGTAGATATCCAGAGTGATGATCATCCATAGTGAAAACCAAAAAGGAAACAATGGTTTGAACCATACTTTAGACCAAATGGGCCTAACAGACATCTATGAAACATTCTATCAAACAACAGCAAAATACACATTCTTCTTAAGTGCATATGGAATGATCTCAAGGTTAAATCATATGATTGAATGCAAAGCAATTCTTAAAATTTAAGACAAATGTGATTATAGCAAATGCACTGTATAAACACTATGATAGAAAACTAAAAAGCAACAACATGAGGAGGTGGAAAATCTACAAATATAAAAAAACTACAAATCTACAAATCCAAAAAACTAAACAGCATATTCTTGGGTCAAAGAAGAAATCAAAAGGGAAATCAAAGAATATATTGAAATATGTGAAAATGGAAACACTGCATCCTAAAACATTTTGTTAGGGAAGTTTAGAAGGATAGATGCATGTAATAAGAAATTATAAAGATTACAAATAAGCAACCTAGATTTACACCTCAAGAAACTAGGGGAAAATAACAAATTAAGCCCAAAGTTAACAAAAGGGAGAAAATAAGAGAAATCACAGTGAAAAAATGAAATGGAGACCATAAAAACAATAAGAAAGATTAATGAAACTGAGTTGAATTTTCAGAAGATAAACAAAAATCAGTAAAACTTTAGCAAATCTAAGAAAAACTGAAAGACATCTCATAAAAAAGAAATGAAAAACGAGAAATTACAACTGACACTACAGAAATACATAGGCTCATGAGAAACTACCAGAAGCAAATTGTATGCAACAAATTAGATACCCTAGAAAAAATGGATAAGTTCTTAGACTCATACAACTTAACCAAGACTGAATCAAGAGGAAATTTGAATATAAGATCCGAACAGACTAATAACAAGTAAAACTATTGAATAAATAGTGAGAAAACTTTGCAAAAAAAAAAACACAAGCCCAGATGGCTTCACCAGCAAATTCTACAAAATATTTAAAGAAAAATTAACACCAATCCTTTTCAAAAGCTGCTTGAAAAATTGAAGAGGAAAGGAAGACAAAAAGCATCCTACAAGGCCAGCATCACAACAGCAAAGCCATATAAAGACATTACAGTAAAATAAAACTAGAGGCCAATATCCCTAATGAATATGCTAGAGTAATCAGATGAGACAAGGAAATAAAAGGCATCCAAATAAGATAGAAAGAAATAAAATTATTTTACTTCTTTATTTATTATTATATTATATATAATATGGGTAATATTATTATGTATGTGTGTGTATATATATATATATATATGTATATATGTATATATATACACGCACACACAGTTAACCCTTGAGCAACATGGCAGTTAGGAACACCAACCCTCCCCACAGTTGAAAAATCTAATTTTACAGGTGGTCAACTAAATCCACAGTTCCAATCCTCAGTTTTAACCAACTGTGGATCATGTAGTATTGTAGTAGATGTGTCTTGTTGTTTTGTTGTTCAGTCGCTAAGTCATGTCTGAATCTTTGTGACCCCCATAGACTGTAGCCCACCAGACTCCTCTGTCCATGGGATTTCCCAGGCAAGAATATTGGAGAAGAAAACATGGAGAAGATCCTTCTCCATAGGATCTTCCTGACCCAGGGTCTGAACCCATGTCTCTTGCATTGACAAGCAGAGTCTTTACACTGAGCCAGTAGGGAAGCATTAGTTTAAAAGAAAAAAAATTCACATGTAAGTGGACCCATGCAGTTCAAACTTGTATTTTTCAAGGATCCCGTGTATTGAAAATCTCAACTAAAAGAGTGTTGAATTTAATCAATGAATTCAGTGAAGTTGCAGGATATAAAATCAATACACAGAAATCAATTGCACTTCTAAACACTAATGGCACAACATCTGGAAAAGAAGAGAACTATCCCACTCATGATAGCATCAAAAACAATAAAATACTTAAGAATAAACTTATCCAAGAACATGAAACTTTTGTATAATAAATAATGCAAGACTTCATTGAAAGAAATCAAAGAAGACATAAACAAATTGAAAGACATCCTGTGTTCATGGATTGGAAGTTAATATTGTTAAAAAATTCCACACTACCCAAAGCCATCTATAGATTAAATGTAATTCCCATCAAAATTCCAATGAAATTCAAATTTCTATTCCACAGAAATAGGAAAAACAGTTCTAAATATTATATGGAACTTTATTATACAGAAGACCCCAAATAGCCAAAGCAATCATAAGAGAGAAAAACATAGTTGGAGATATCACACTTCCTGCCCACTAGCTATACCACAAAGCTAAGGTAATTAAAGCAGTATGGTACTGGCATAAAAATAGACATATATACGAAACAGGATAGAGAGCCGAATACTAAACTTTTGCATATATAGTCAACTAATATTTAATTAGAGAGCCGAGAACATCAAGGGGGGAAAGGATTGTCTCATCAACAGATGATGCTGGGAAAACTGGATAACCACATACAGAAGAATTAAATTGGACCTCGACCTTACATACTTCATAAAATTAAATTGAGATGGGTCAAATAATGAAATATTAAAAACTAATACCATAAAATTCATAGAAGAAAACCTAGGGAGGAAGTTCCTCAGCATTGCTCCTGGCAAGGATTTTTTTGGATATGACACCAAAAACACAAACAACAAAAGAAAAACTCAGCAAATGGCGCTATGTCAGATTTAAAAGTTTCTGCACTGAAAGAGAAGCAGTCAACAAAATGAGAAGGCAGCCTGTGAAATGGTAGGAAATGTTTGCAAACCATGTATCAGATAGGGGCTAATATCCAAAATACATAAAGAGTTCATACAACTCAATAACAAAAAAGAAATCCAATTTAAAAGTGGGCATAGAATCTGATTAGACATTTTTCCAAAGAGGACATACAGATGGCCGACAGGTACATGAAAAAGTGGTAATCATCACTAATCAGGAAAATGCGAATCAAATCCACAATGAGATATTACCTCACACCTATAAGAATGGCTTATATCAAGAAGACAAGAGACAAGTGTGTTCAAGGAGGTAGAGAAAGGGAACCCTGTACATTGTTGGTGGAATTATAAACTGGTTCAGCCACTACGGATACTGATACGAAGTTCCTCAACAAACTGAAAATAGAACTATCATGTGATTCAGCAACCCCACTTCTGGACATATATCCAAAAGAAATAAAAACAGGTTATCAAAGAGGTAATATATGCACTGCCATGCTTACTGCAGCATTACTCACAATATCTGAGATATGGAAACAACTTAAGTGGTCATCAGTGAATAAATGTATAAAGGCAATATGGGATCTTATATACAGTGGAGTACTATTCAGTCATGAGTAAAGAGGAAATCTTACCATTTGCAACAACACAGACTCTGAAGATATGCTAAGTGAGATTAAGTCTGAGAAATGCAAATACTGGGTGATAATCTCTTCTATGTGAAATCTGTAGAAAAACTAACTCAAAAAAAGAGCAAGTAGAATGGTTGTTATCAGAGGCTGGTCAGGGGGGAAGGATGAAAGAGATTAAGGGAACATACTTGAAACCAGTGGATAAATAAGTTCTGGAGATCTAATACACAGTGTAGTGATTATAGATAACAAAACTGTATTATAAAAAAGATCTTAATTGTCCCCAGCACAAGAAGAAATGATAACTATGTGAAATGACAAAGGTGTTAGCTGATGATCAATGGCCCTCATATTGCAATTGAATGTATCAGATCAATATAGATTCATGCCTTAAAATTATACAATGCCCTGTTTCATTTATCTCATTTTTTAAGAGAAAAAATAATGTCAAAAGTACCAATTCTGATATATAATATTCAATTCTTACCATTTAAATCCTTACTTGGAATGGAATGCTCTTTTGTGGAGTACTGCTATTATGGAAAAATAGCTTTAAATGTTGGAACCAACATCTATAACAACTCTAAAACTAAAAGTAGGGAAAGGTGGTAATCAGAAGAATTGAGGAAAGGAAGGAAGGTATACTGTAGAAAAAAATAAAAGAAAAAAATTTGTTTTACATGTTAAGAGTTTCACCAAGTACATCAGATGCCAGAGAATGTATAGTTAACCTTGAGAATCTTATTCATGTATTTGTTTCCTTCTTGGAATTTTAACTAATTAAAAATTTATAAAAACTTACAAACAAATAGTACTTTCTGAGTTGCCACTTATTTGTGAACTAAATTGACTCTTATCTTACAGAAAATCAAATGGTGTATAAAAACAGGTTGATGGATGGAGTGAAGAAATACAGAGGTGAGTGAGAAGACTGCCAAGAAAGAAAAAATAGATCTTCAAGCTTTTGCATTTACTTTTCTACAGTCTCTTTTATTTCTCACTGATTGGCTTGCTAATTGTATTAGTCTAGTTTTTTAATGAGCTGACATTCTTAGTTGTATACAATCTAAAGAAATAGCTACATTATTTTGTCAGTATGGCAAATTTCAAATTTTACAAAATGGTAATAATATGTGCATTGTCTCTGCTATAATTCGTTAGTCTTAATACTCACCTCTTTCTTCTAGGTAAATTCACCTTGTAAATTGCTATAACAGTGTTTCCTGGAACACTAAAAAGAATTTTTCTATTTCTAATTCCTCAACTAATTCTTTTTAATCACTTTAAGAGTTTTATGGTGTCTTTGCTTTTTGCTTCCGTTTTATGTTGATTGACTGATATGACCAGGCATTTTTCCCCCTTTGGCATAATCACAAATTTCTTTCATTCTTTTCCCTTTTTTTCATAAGGAGGAAAGGTTAATATCGATAAAATAGATGATGCTCTTAAGAACATGGGATTCCCACTTGATGAGGAAGACATTGAGGAACTATGCAGTCACCTGTCAATTGATGGTAAGCACAAACCTTTTTTTTTTTATTTCTCTGTAGAAATACCTGAAGTATACTTGTTAATTTCTTGGGAAAAGCCAGAAGCCTATAGACAGCAAATCCTAAAAAACAGAGATATATTGTTTTAAAAAAAAAGCACACATTTGTTTATTTGGCTGTGTTGGGTCTTAGTTATAGCAGGCATGATCTTTAGTTATGGCATACAGGATCTAGTCTTGACCAGGAATGGAACCTTGGACTCCCTGCATTGGGAGCTCAGAGTCTCAGTCACTAGACCACCAGGGAAGTCCCAGCAGTGCTGTTTTTAAAACAAGAAACTAATCATGTTGTTTCTCCTGCCTAAATTTCTCCAGGAAATGTCTTTCAACTGTAAGATAAGTAAGATCAGTGGATCTAATGTAAAACATGGTAACTGTAGTTGATAACAGAGTGTTGCTTAATTGAAATTTGCTAAGAGAATAGAATTAAATATTCTCACCAAAAACATATAGATAGATAGATAGTTAATAGATGGATAGATTATATAGTGAGAGATATTAATTAACTAGATAGGGGCAACTTTTCACAATATATACATATATAAAATAATCACAGCGTACAGTTTTAGTATCTTACAATTTTGTCAGCTATAAAGCTGAAATAGAAAACAAGACAAAACTAGGAAAGAATTTCTTTTTTTCTCTCCCAGTCTAATGAGTGAGGAACACAAAAAGTAAAAGATGAATAAGTGGAATAAATGTGTTCATCATACTTAGAGTCTTTCTTCCCCCCAGGCTTATGCTTATATAGGGCTTCCCAGGTGGCACTAGTGGTAAAGAACTCATCTGCCAATGCAGGAGACATAAGAGACATGGGTTTGATCCCTGGGTTGGAAAGATCCCCTGGAGGATGTCATGGCAACTCACTCCGGTATTCTTACCAGGAAAATGCCACAGAGGAGCCTTGCAGGCTACAGTCCATGGGAATGCAAAGAGTCAAATAAAACATCTAACTAGAAGGAAAAATAAACTCTTGGGAACTGCAAAATCCTTACATTTTACCCCACAGTTTAATAAGAGTTTTATATAATTGGGACCTGTATTAGTCTGCTCAGGCTGCCATAACAAAATACCATAGTCTGTGTGACTTAAGAGAAATTTATTTTCTCTTAAGTTCTGGATGCAGGGAAATCCAAGATCACCACGTCATTTGATTTGGTTTCTGGTGAAGATTTTCTTCCTAGCTTGCAGACAGCTGCCTTCTCACTGTGTCTTCACAAGGCAGGGGGGAGAGAAAAAAAATCTTCCTCTTATAAGGCCACAGTCCTATTGGATTAGGGCTCCACCCTTACAACCTCATTTAACCTTGATTACCTCCTAAAGACTTTGTTTCCAAATACAGTCACACTGGGGAATAGGGCTTCAACATATGAAATTAAGGGGACATGATTTAGGTCATAGCAGGATTATATCTAAATTTTGTTTTATTTTGTAGCTGAGAGAAAAGTTAAATTGGATACACTTCTAGATGAAGTACAACAACTTCTAGGTGAGTGAGAGGAAATAATAAGGAATAATTTTTAAAATCTCAATACTTAACAACAGAAGTTATTTTTAAAGTATTTTCTGTTAGCCTGTCCATGACATATTAATCCTGATACTGTATCTTTTTTAATTGGTAATGTGTACATAACTGAAAAGACAGCTTTATAAGGTAAATGCTATTCATCATTATAATTAATTGTTACCTACTTCTTATTTTAAAGGCTACAGTATAATGCCTCAATAATAAACCCTTTATGCTTTGGTATTTCTCAATAATATTATTATTTTCCTGCTGTTCTAAAAGCAAAATGGCAAGGCAAATTACATATGTAGGTAATATGACCACTGAGAAGAAGCTCATAATTCAGGCAAAAATAAAACAATAGAGCAAATATTACATGCTGGCTGAATTATTTGCACCAGAAAATTTAATGAGCTATTGCAAAAATACCAATTTTCTGTGTGCTGTGTTTGTTACTTGTTCCCAATGTTGAAGAACTCCATTGTACCAGAAAGAAACTCCATTCCTAAATCCCCCTTCTAATTCTAACTAATTAAACAATACTTAATATTTCTATTGCTTTTTATCCTATATTTGTGGATAATGCTACTCAAAGTTGATATTAGTAGCAGTAGTAGTATTGGTATTATTTGTGCTTTTATTACTATGACTATTATTTAAAGTTTGACCTTTTATCATTGTTTTATTTTTTAAGGGGAGGTACTTGACCATAACGATCTGGGAAATCTCCTGAAAGACATAGGGTTAAGAGACCAACTGAAGGAGAATTCTGTGTTGAGGAAAAGTTTGCCACTCGATGGTGAGCATTTAATTTACCAATGAAGTATTCATCCATTCAGTGAAAGTGAATTGGTTGCCCTTAGATACTAGACGTTATAATAGGCTCTGAGTCACAGAGATAAATAAAACAAAGTCCAGCTCCCAAAGGTACTCAAGGTAGAAACAGCACATACCTCCCCACTAAAAAAAAAAACAACAAAGAAAAGAAACAAAACAAATAGTATACACAGTGGTAAGTGCTCTATGTTCATAAGTATGTACCGCTGTGGAAGTACAAAGGAAATTTTGAACAACTATTCTTGGAGACTCTTCACAGTGTGTATATCAATTCAAACAGTGCTGAAAAGTTTGACAGTAGAAGGTAACAAAATCTAAAAGTGTTAAAAAGAACAAAGAGGAACAACCGACCACATAAAATCCCATGTTGATATAGTATAGAGAACACAGTGTATTCACATTATGTGGAGAATTACTTTGTTAATTTGACTAATTCAAATCAATAATTCAGATAATCCATCTGTACAATGATGGTGGTAAAGATAAAATGATGGATGTGAAAATAGAAAATGCTTTAAAATATTTAAAATATATAATAAAGATAGTAGTTATTAGATTTTTAATTAGTGAAATGCAAATCAAAACTACAGAGAAGTACCACCTGACACACGGGTCAGAATGATCATCATTAAAAGTCTACAAATAGCAAATGCTGGAGAGGATGTGAAGAAAAGGCAAGCCTCCTACACTGTGGGTAGGAATGTCACTTAGTGCAGCTACTGTGGAAAACACCATGGAGGTTCCTTAAAACTGAAAATAGAATTTTGCTATATGATCCTACAATCCTGCTCCTGGGCATATATCCAGAAAAGATGAAGACTCTAATTCGAAAAGATACACGCATCACATTGTTCATAGCAGCACTATTTATTACAATAGCCAAGGCATGGAAGCAGGCTAAATGTCCATTGACATATGAATGGATAAAGAAGATGTAGTGTGTATATATATACATATACATATATGTATATATATATACAATAGAATATTATTCAACCATAAAAAAGAATGAAATAATGCCATTTGCAGCAACATGGGTGGAATTAGAGATTATCATACTGTAAGTCAGACAAAGGACCAATCATATCACTTATATATACAATATTTTAAAATTATGCAAATGAACATATTTACAAAGCAGAAATACACTCACAGACATAGAGAGCAAATGTGTGGTTACCAAGGGGAAAGGGAGAGGAAAGGATAAATTGGAAATTTGGGATTAAGAGATACACACTGCTATATATAAAATATATAAACAGCAAGAACCTACTGTATAGCACAGGAAACTATATTTAATATATTGTAATAACCTGTAAAGGAAGAAAATCTGGAAAGAATATATAAGTATATATGTATGCAAACTAAATCACTTTGCTGTACACCTGAAACATTCAGTTCAGTTCAGTTACTCACTCGTGTCCGACTCTTTGAGACGCCATGAAGTGCAGCACACTAGGCCTCCCTGTCTAACAACAACTCCCAGAGTCCACCCAAACCCATGCCCATTCAGTCAGTGATGCCATCCAACCATTTCATCCTCTGCCATCCCCTTCTCCTCCTGCCCTCAATCTTAACCAGCATCAGGGTTTTTTCAAATAAGTCAGCACTTCGCATTGGTGGCCAAAGTATTGGAGTTTCAGCTTCAACATCAGTCCTACCAATGAACACCCAGGACTAATCTCCTTTAGGATGGACTGGTTGGATCTTCTTGCAGTCCAAGGGACTCTCAAGAGTCTTCTCCAACACCACAGTTCAAAAGCAGCAATTCTTCGGCCCTCAGCTTTCTTTATAGTCCAACTCTCACATCCATATATGACCACTGGGAAAACCATAGCCTTGACTAGACAGACTTTTGTTGACAAAGTAATGTCTCTGCTTTTTAATATTCTGTCGAGGTTGGTCATAACTTTCCTTCCAAGGAGTAAGTGTCTTTTAATTTCATCGCTGCAATCGCCATCTGCAGTGATGTTGGAGCCCAGAAAAGTAAAGTCAGCCACTGTTTCCACTGTTTCCCCATCTATTTGCCATGAAGTGATGGGACCAGATGCCATGATCTTAGTTTTCTGAATGTTGAGCTTTAAGCCAACTTCTTCACTCTCCTCTTTCACTTTCAGCAAGAGGCTCCTTGGTTCCTCTTCACTTTCTGCCCTAAGGGTGGTGTCATCTGCATATCTGAGGTTGTTGATATTTCTCCCAGCAATCTTGATCCCAGCTTGTGCTTCTTCCAGCCCAGCGTTTCTCATGATGTACTCTCTGCATATAAGTTAAATAAGCAGGGTGACAACATTCAGCCTTGACATACTCCCTTTCCTATTTGGAACCAGTCTGTTGTTCCATGTCCATTTCTAACTGTTGCTTCCTGACCTGCATACAGGTTTCTCAAGAGGCAGGTCAGGTGGTCTGGTATTCCCATCTATTTCAGAATTTTCCACAGTTTATTGTTATTCACATAGTTGAAGGTTTTGGCATAATCAATAAAGCAGAAATAGATGTTTTTCTGGAACTCTCTTGCTTTTTTGATGATGCAGTGGATGTTGGCAATTTGAACTCTGGTTCCTCTGCCTTTTCTAAAACCAACTTGAACATCTGGAAGTTCATGGTTCGCGTATTGCTGAAGCCTGGCTTAGAGAATTTTGAGCATTACTTTACTAGCATGTGAGATGAGGGCAATTGTGTGGTAGTTTGAGCATTCTTTGGCACTGCCTTTCTTTGGGATTGGAATGAAAACTGACCTTTTCCAGTCCTGTGGCCACTGCTGAGTTTTCCAAATTTGCTGACATACTGAGTGCAACACTTTCACAGCATCATCTTCCAGGGTTTGAAATAGCTCTACTGGAATTCCATCACCTCCACTAGCTTTGTTCATAGTAATGCTTCCTAAGGCCCACTTGACTTCACATTGCAGGATGTCTGGCTCTAGGTGAGTGATCACACCATTGTGATTATCTGGGTTGTGAAGATCTTTTTAGTACAGTTCTTCTATGTATTCTTACCACCTCTTCTTAATATCTTCTGCTTCTGTTAGGTCTCAACCATTTCTGTGCTTTATTGAGCCCATCTTTTCATGAAATGTTTTCTTGGTATCTCTGATTTTCTTGAAGAGTTCTCTAGTCTTTCCCATTCTATTGTTTTCCTCTATTTCTTTGCATTGATCACTGAGGAAAGCTTTATCTCTCCTTGCTATTCTTTGGAACTCTGCATTCAAATGGGAATATATTTCCTTTTCTCCTTTCCTTTTCACTTCCCTTCTTTTCACAGCTATTTGTAAGGCCTCCTCAGACAGCCACTTTGCTTTTTTACATTTCTTTTTCTTGGGAATAGTCTTGATTCCTGTCTCCTGTACAATGTCACGAACCTCCATCCATAGTTTGTCAGGCACTTTGTCAGATCTAATCCCTTAAATCTATTTCTCTCTTCCACTGTATAGTCATAAGGGACTTGATATAGGTCATACCTGAATGGTCTAGTGGTTTTCAACACTTTCTTCAATTTCAATCTGAATTTGGCAATAAGGAGTTCATGACCTGAGCCACAGTCAGCTCCTGGTCTTGTTTTTGCTGACTGTATAGAGCATCTCCATCTTTGGCTGCAAAGAATATAATCAATCTGATTTCAGTATTGACCATCTGGTGATGTCCATGTATAGAGTCTCCTCTTGTGTTGTTGGAAGAGGCTATGCTATGACCAGTGCATTCTCTTGGCAGAACTGTATTAGCCTTTGCCCTGCTTCATTCTGTACTCCAAGGCCAAATTTGCCTGTTACTCCGGTGTTTCTTGACTTCCTACTTTTGCATTCCAGTCCCCTATAATGAAAAGAACATCTTTTGGGGGTGATAGTTCTAGAAGGTCTTGTTGGTCTTCATAGAACTGTTCACCTTCAGCCTCTTCAGCATTACTGTTCGGGACATGGACTTCGATTACCGTGATATTGAATGGTTTGCCTTGTAAATGAACAGAGATCATTCTGTCATGTTTGAGATTGCATCCAAGTACTTTTGTTGACTATGATGGCTACTCCATTTGTTATAAGGGATTCCTGCCCACAGTAGTAGATATATGGTCATTTGAGTTAAATTCACCCATTCCAGTCCATCTTAGTTCACTGATTCCTGAAACATTATAAAGCAATTATACGTCAATTTGAAAAATAATAAAATAAAATATTTTGGTGAAACAAGTATAAAAAAGAATGAAATTAAGAGAATTTTTGGGAAAATGGTAAAGGAAAATCTCAACATAACAGCTGTGCATCAAGATTAGAGAGCATATAAAATATATAACTAAAGAGAACCTACAGAATAGTTTAGGGATCTCTACTCAGTGCTTTGTGGTGACCTAAATGGGAAGGAGGAAATCCAAAAAAGAGAAGGTATATGTGTATGTATAGTTGATTCACTTTGCTGTACAATAAAAACTAACACAACATGGTAAAGCAGATATACTCCAATAAAAATTAATTTTTAAAAAAGATGAGAGAAATTGTTTAATTTAGAGCAGAAGAATATTGTCTCCAAAAAAAGTGATAGTCTAGGGACTGGTAGAATATCTAACATTATTTTAACATACTGAGAGGAGATTTTTCAGTTCTGTTTGAGAGTTAGAGATTAATTAACTACATAGACACATTGGAAACTAAGCAAAATAAGACATTGTTACTAATGAACTTATTTGCAGGGTAGAAATAGAGACACAGTAGTAGAGAACAATGGCACCCCACTCCAGTACTCTTGCCTGGAAAATCCCATGGACGGAGGAGCCTGATGGGCTGCAGTCCATGGGGTCGCACAGAGTCGGACACAACTGAAGCAACTTAGCAGCAGCAGTAGAGAACAGATTTGTGGACACAGCGGGGGTGGGGGGGACAGGGAACGGGAAGGTGGGACAAATTGAAAGAGTAGCGTTGACATTTACACCACCCTGTGTAAAGTAGATAGCTAGTGGGAAGCTGCTGTTTAGCACAGGGAGCTCAGCCCAGTGTTCTGTGATGTCCTTGAGGGGTGAAATGAGGGTTGGTGGGGAGGCCCAAGAGGGAAAGGATAAATGTATACCTATAGCTGATTCATTTGTTGTAGAGCAGGCACTAACACAACATTGTAAATTAATCTTATGCCAATAAAAAAACTGAAAAAATGTCAATCGTTAACTGCAAGAAAGATAAAAATGTAAATATGAAAGGAAATGTATTAATAGTTATAACCTATTATGGAATGGGACGTATCCATTATGTGGCTTAGTTATAATATTTATATAGTCATAATAATGAGCAGTTAATCTCAATTACCAACCCCCCAAAAGTGTGTTATAATCATAATGGAAAAACAAAAAAGGGCAAAAGTATGGGGGGTGAAATCTCACATATTACATTGGGTAATATCAAAGGCTAGTGACTGATTCTCATGTGAAAGTCTAAAAGCAAGAAACTGACTCAGCAGAAACTCAAATATATATTAATGCATGTGTACAGTATCTAGAAAGATGGTACTGATGAACCTATTTACAAGGCAGCAGTAGAGACTCAGACATAGAGATCAGACTTGTGGACACAGAGGAGTGTGAAGGAGAGGATGGGACAAATGGAGAGAGTAGCTTGGAAAAATAGGCACTACCATATGTAAAAACAGATAGCCAGTGGGAATTTGCTGTATGAATCAGGGAGCTCAAACCATTGCCCTGTGACAACCTAGAAGGGTGGGATGGGGTGAGAGGTGGGAGGGAGGTTCAAGGAGGAGGGAACATATGTATACCTATAGCTGATTCATGTTGATGTACGGCAGAAACCAACACAATATTGTAAAGCAATTATCCTTCAATTAAAAATAAATTAATTTTTTAAAAAAAAGAAGCAGACTCAGGTCATCAGTAATGACAGAGCAAAGAGAGAAAGGCTTGTTTGAAGTTCCTTGTACTTTAAAGATTTGGGTTTCTTTTTTTTTTTTACTTTCGAGGTTTTGTGAGGTAAGGACACAGGGTTTTTTTCATGGACTGAGTGAAAGATGTACACTCTTATCTTCTTGAGGTATGTCTAATGTTTAGCAATTCTTTTGTTATCAAATTGTAATTTTATTATATTATGGTCAGAAAATACATTATGTGTGATATTGATCCCTTGGGAATTTTTCTAGGATACCTTTATTGCTGAAAACATAGTCTGTTTTCTTTAGTATTCTATGTGTTCTCCAAAAAAATATGCATTCTGTTAGTAAGTATGCTTAAACATTAATTGTGTTGTTCAGATCTTCAATATGTATCTTATTTTTGTTGACTTGGTATGTGTTTCTAAATAGGGATGTAAAAAATCTTCAATTATAATTATACTATTTCTCCTTGCAGTTGTCAGTTGCTGCTTTATATATTAATAGTTGCAAGTCTCATTGTTAGGTGCATACATATTTATGGTGAAAATGTATTTTGTTCTATTGATCCTTTTATAGATAAATAACACCCTTCTCTATCCTTTGATGTATTTTGCTGTAAATCCTATTTAGGTAATAGGATTGCTACCCCAGCTTTCTCTTGGTTCATATCCATGCTGTTGTTATCAACTTTTCTATGTCTTTTTACTCTGCATCTCTTGTAGACAATATATTATTTGATTTAGTTTTTCAGCATACTCTGACAGTTTATATTTTGTAATTGTTGAGTTGAACTCATTTATAATTATTATAATTACTGCTATAGGACATAGTTCTGCTATCATATTTCATAGTTTGCACTATTTTTGTTACTTTTTTCAACCTTTAAAATTTCCACTATATTCCTTGAATCTTCTTCTGGAAGTTGAAGAGTTATGGTGGTTGTCCTTATTGAGACATATTCATGGCCATTTACCCTAATGATTCCTTAAACTTGTCAATCTATATCTTCCCAAGTTACGACAAGGATTTTAGCACACTTTCATGACTGATTTGCCAACTTAACTTGCTTCCTATCCCAATAATATTGATATTTATCCAGGATATAAGAGTCAGTTATTATGGATAATATCCTTTCTCTTTTTTCCTCTGTACCTAGCCTTGTTTAGTCAGTTAGTAATGTCCAACTCTTTACAACCCCATGGACAATAGCCCACCAGGCTCTTCTGTCCATGAGGATTCTCCAGGCAAGAATACTGGAGTGAGTTGCTATTTCCTCCTCCAGGGTAATCTTCCCAACCCAGGGATTGAACCCAGGTCTCTGGCATTGGAGGCAGATTCTTTACCATCTGAGCCACCAGGGAAGCAATCTGTACCTAGACTTTTTGTAAATCTGCAATAGACTTAACCAAAATATCTGAACATTTTTTTCTTGCCATGCCTCTTGTATTCTTTCCCACATTTGCTCTGCTTATTGAGAGCTTACTTTGAAAGAGTATTTTCAATATGAGTCTCTGGGTGATTAATACTAAACATTGAATATCTGAGAATATTTTTTATTATGCCCTTACACTTAAGTAACATTTTGTTTGTAAGTTCAAAGTTCTTTTAATATTTCAAATAATAACTGCTCCATTGCCTTTCAGCATCTAGAATTACTGTTGAGAAATCTGATTTTTCTTCCTTTGTAGATGAATTACTTTTCTCTTTGAAGAATTTTAGAATTTTACCTTTTTATTCGATATTTTTAAAGTCACTGTTATGTGTTCAGGTTGGGATTTTCTTTATCTCCTCTATTTTAACCTGTATGAGCCCTTCTAATATAAGGTCTTTAATCTCTCTCTGATTCTAGAAATTTTAATTCATTACTTCTTCAAATAATTTCTCTTTGCTATTTTTATTTTCTCTTCTTTCGGAATGCCCATTACCCAAAGATTAGCACTCTTACTTCTATACTCATATCTTGTAACTTTCCACTTTCTACCTTTTTTTCCTTCCTTGCTACTTTCTGAGGGTTCCTCAAGCTGGATGGACAGCCCACTAACTAATTTTTCAGCTCTTTTCATTGCACTCTGTCTCATCTACTATATTTCTGTATTTAAATGTTTTATACCTAAGCTTTTATAACTAGTATTTCCATTGATTCTTTTTACATTTTCTTATTACATTATCTAATACCTTCTTTCCTTAAGTATATTTGCCACACTTACTTTAAATTCCTGGTCTTTTATTCCGATAATTCTGATTCAAATGGTATATGTTATCCAATTTGTTTTCTTTTGAAATAGTTGTGCACTTCAGATGGGTACTTACTTTGGTCCCATAAGTTTTTTCTCAGAGAATCATTACGTGTTTGGAATGAACCTTCAGTAAGGGTCTAAGGTTGGGCTCCAGTCTGTATCAGCCTCTGTTGGGTTTAAAGTGAAGGGAATGGATGAACCCAAGGGCAGGGAGATCCAAACATTGTTGATCATATTCTCAAGTTGACACTTTCAAGCAGCACCTCTGGTCAGAGTTTTACCTTTAAACTCAGAAAGAAACAAAATTGGAAGAAAGTCTATCTAGATTGCAATCCATCAGCCCTCAAGGTTGAGAAGAGAAGAGGATGACTAAATATCTGAAGGCAATTGTCCATCTTCACCTGCTTACATTAGATCCTCTCTCCTCAAGTCTATAAGTCTATGTACTGCCCTGATAGTACTGTCTAGATTCCTCACGTGCAGTATAGGCTTTTCCTGCTGCTTTCTGTGGTGAAAGGGGTAGACAACGATAACTTAAGAATCATAATAAAGACTAGGACAGACATTTTTAATGTTTCACTCATTGGTCCTTTAACTGTCACCTCTAGTAAGCCTTCCAATGTAGGCTGTAACACCACACACACACCAGTACAGTTTTATATTTTCCAAGAGATTTTGCTGTGTTTTTTCATTTAGTTCCTAAAATCCAGTTTTCAGTCTTATTTCAGTTTTTTCCAGGGCTGATTTCTGAAGAGGGAGTCAAATATTCATGCTAGTTCCCCATCTAAAATAGAAATCAATCTTTGAATTTCTGTAAAATATGAAACCTGTGATGATAACAGATGACATTTCACTAAGGGATTTCTTTGCAGAAGAGCTTATTCTCATGGGCTTGTCAATGAAAATGTCTAAAACAATATCCATTTAATGTCACATGAAAATATCGAGAAATGTTCAATACTACCATTCAAAGACAATCTGTCATCATCAGTTGTTTTAGCTCAGGAATCAGCTACTATTCATTCATTCATGAGTCTCACAATATCTGATGCTATCCTTGGGAACATTAACACGCTTGAGCTTAAGCAGAGGAGTAGAGAAGGAAAACTCAGATGAAAAAAGAGAGGGAGAGATGAGAAAGGTGTGGTGAGGTACCACTAATAATTGTTTCATTTGTCAAAAAAAAAAGTGAGTTGATTTACTATCTTAAGAGTTTTTCCCTATTTGTCTCTTAGTTGGCATATAAATAGAAAAAATGAGTAAAATTATAAGAATGTTCTTTCTTAAATTGCCAGAATTTTGAATTATTTCAGCTAATTTCATCAATTACTGTATTGTTCCTTATGTTCCAGCTGCTGAAAAGTTTTACAAACATAAGCTGCTGGATGGCATAAAGTCTCTCAGAGGTGAGCGAAAACGCAGATAAAATTGAGACTCCTCATGTTTTGCACATGTTTTGCACTTGCTTTTTTTAAAAAAAATCACATTTATTTTTTGGTGGTGATGAATTTGTCAGTCTAGCATGTTAATTTATTAAGTGTTTTTGTCTCATCATTTACTGCTTTAAACATAACTAGCTTTGAAGAAATTATTTTTGTTTCTATCATTGCATTTCCAGTTCTATTTTCTGAATATAACTATAAAGGTAGTTTCTTACCAGAATTCACTAGACTTGCCTCATTTTTTAGTTTCTTCCTTATAAATGTTGCATAAGAACTATAATCAAATCCTCTGGACAAAAATGAGGAATAATTTCTGTTCTTGATTCTTAAAGTAACTTTATTGTTCCTTTGATTTTTCCACTCTCTAATTAATGCATGGATATGTCTAGCACTTTTCACTTTGTCATTATTGTTTGTTTTTCTCATTCCCATTTTATTTTTATGTAAGGAGTGGATCTTAACGTTAATAAGCTGGACTCCTTCATGGAAAATATGGGCTTTAAGATTGAAGAAGAAGAACATAAAGACCTGCTAAAAAACTTGCCCGTGGATGGTGAGCTGCTCCTGGTGAAATTTTTGATTCATATATGAGAATTGCTGAGAGCATATTTGAAGTTGTGCAGATATAGTAAAAAGCAAGAGATAAGGGCCCAGTCCTCAAGAATGCAGTGGACCTTATTGAGTGCCTAATATACATAAGCTGTTAAAAATATAAAAATGAAGGATGATATACATAAGCTACTAGAAATATAAAAGTGACAGTGTCCTCTAAAAGTTCACAGTCTAGTAAAAGGCTTGCATGTTAACAAGCATTCATAATGGCTATGTGGTTGTGTTATAATAATAAAAATATTTTCATTAGGATTCTAGAGGAGGGAAAAGCTAAGTTTGTCAAGAAAAGGATCAGAGAAAACTTTATCAGGTGTGTATAAATTCTTCATTAAAAAAAATCCTAGATGAGGAAAGCAGTGCATGAAAAAGCAAAATCACATGGTTAGGGAAATAGCAAGAATTTCTCTATGGCTAGGATGTACACTTCATGTCATAAAGTTGCAGAAAACAAGCTGAAAAGGAAGGCTGCCAAGACTAGAACCTTAAACTAGGTTGTTAGAGTTTTAGCCTTCTTTCTGTTGAGTTATTTTGGTAATTTGTGCCTTTTCTAGGAATTGCCCATTTCATCTAAATTGTCTAATTTGTTGACATGAAGTTATTCATAGTATTTCTTTATAATCCCATTAGTTTCTGTAAAGTTAGTGTTGGTTTTCTGATTTTGATCTGTCTTATCTCTTTTTATTTGGTTAGTCTAGCTAAGAGTTTGACAATTTTGTTGATCTTTGCAAAGAGCCAACATCGATTTTACTTATTGATTTTCTGCTTTCCATTTTATTGATTTCACTTCTAATCTCTATTATTTCCTTCTTTCAGTTTACATTGGATTTAGTTTGCTCTTTGTTTTATAGATTCTTAAAATAAAAATTTAGATTAATAATTTCAGATTTTTCTTCTTTTCTAACATAATTATTTTCAACTGTAATCCAAAAATTTTGATATGGTTTCATTTTCATTGAAATGAAATACTAGAAATACTTTCTAATTTCCCACTGTGATTTCTTTTTTGACCCATGGGTTATCTTAAAATGTGTTTTTAATTTCCAAATATTTGTGTGTTTCTTAAATTTGCTTCTACTATTGATTTTGAATTAATTCCACTGTAGTCAGAGAACATACTTCCTGTGATCTCAGAACTGAATGAGACTTTTTTTATGACCTAGCATAATGGTGTATCCTAGAGGATGTTTTATGGTTGATAATATTGTTTGTCTTCTTTATTCTACTGTTTTTCTATTTAGGTGTTCTAGCCATTATCAAAAATTTGATATTGAACTCTCCAAGTACTATACTTTACTTGTCTGTTTCTCCTTTCAATTTTAGCCTTCATCCTATAGGCAGTAGTGTATCTAGAATATTTCACTTTTGGAAGTCAGTGCTGATAGCAACATAGAGGGCACTGTTGAAAAGAAAGACTCAAATTTAAAACATATTGCTATGTTCCAACAAGAGATGATAAGGGGTTCTGGAGGGGGAGCATATGTAAACCCATGGCGGTTTCATGTCATTGTATGGCAAAACCAATACAATAAAGTAAAGAAAATTAAAAAAACAAAAAACTAAAAAACCTTGAGTTAACCAACAACAACAACAAAAAAAAAGAGATGATAAGGGCCTGGGCAAGTGAAGTGAACTTAGTGATGGATTAGTCATCATGGACTGATTTGGGAAACATTTTAGAATTAAAATGAATAGGGCCTAAGTGACTAATTACATGTGAGTTATGAAAAAGAAGAAAAATTTTAGAGTCTTCATTGGAGGTCCAGTGGTCAAGACTTTACACTGCTAATGCAGGGGCCATGGGTTCTATCCCTGGCTAGGAACAAATATACTACATACCATGTGGCCAAAACTAATAATAAAGTTTAGCTTTAAAACATTTTTTTTAGGAAGCAGACATCTCCTTGTGACTAAATCATAAATTGTATCATAGCCAGTTTGAGAATTCAGGAAAGATTTGTGTTATAATATCAAAAGAAGAGTTTCAGTTTTATACATTTTGAATTTGAGATATCTATAGGACTTTGAACTAGAAATATGTATAAAGATGTTTAGAAATGAATACTCTAATAATTTATTTTACTTGTCTTTCTGTAGGAAGTTAGCTGTCCACAGATTTAGCAAAGTTTAGCATTGTGCCAGAGCACTGAAAAGATTATTAGCAGACCAAAAGGAGAAGCAAAATAAATAAATAAATGAAGGAACATTTGATAAGGGAAGTTTGAAAATAAGCAAATAGAATAAGGAGAAAAGTAGTCTTAAGAAAAAGACAGGGAAAAATTTAGCTAGGATGAATTCTGAACTACCAGAAACAAGTTCAAAATGAAGAAATAATTCCAAAATAATTTTCCTGTATAACTATCACACCTAGCATATGTTAGAGTAACTCCTAATAGTGAGACCCACAAGTATCCACTGGGAAGTTTCCAAGATAACAAACCCTTTTAAGAAAAACAGTAAAAACCTGGGCTTTATCCCACTGGCTCTACTGATTATATGGCATTATGGAAAGAATTTGAAACTTGAAGTAAAACACAGACTTAAATCTCAGCTCTGTCTGTGCAAGATTGTTCCAATTAATCCCTCTGAGTCTTAGTTTCTTAAAAAAAAAAAAAAGAATGTAATAGTTATCTTCCTAAATGTGTTAAGTTTCTAGGATAGGGCCTAACACATAGTAGGCATTTAATAGTAGATTTTGTTACTAGTAATTATAATGACCCATATATATTCATGTTGACACAATGCCACTTAACTAAGCCTTTGCTCTGGCCAGAGAAATGGAAATTTTCCACAAGATAATTTTCTCTTTATTACTGGAAATATATAGTTTCCCAGTATTTTTGATCTGCCTATAAAAGGATGTAGATACATTTTCTTATCATATTTTCCAGGTATTTTAAACATTACTAGAATGCCACAACAGTGATTTTGGTCATGGACGTATCAGCCAATGTCTGGAGTACCAATTCTGAGGTCAATGAGCCCACGGGAAATAACATTAGAGACCTGTTTCAGGCTGTTCACGAGTCTTCTGTAGGACTAACTGAAATACATGAGAACAGACAGCTTCCTGTGAGACACTGATCATCCATCAGGCTGTTCCCTCTAAATACCCCATTTAAAAGGAAAATGCAAATAAAGATTTTTAAACTGCTTATTAAAGTTTAGTCAGGTTGAGCAAAGCTTTTTTTTTTTTAATAATGAGTATGGATAGTGCCTGAACACAACCAAGTGTTACCTGTTGATTGAGCAAAAAAAAATAAGTTGCTTTGGTTTGTTTTGTTTTGGCCACGTTGCATCGCATGCAGGATCTTAGTTCCCCAACCATGTATCCAACCCATGCAGTGGAAGCATGGAGTCTTAACCACTGGGCTGCCAGGGAAGTCCCCCAAAATAGGTATTTTCAATGCTCCAAGTCAGATCTTTCCTACTTGAGCATTTGCCCCTTTTAAGATTCTTATCAACTTTATCATCAATTAAAAAAAAAAGAATTTTTCCAGATTTGGAGGTAGAGAGGGTGACTTTTTAAATGTCAGTCCAGCATTCTCCCATGTAGAGTTTATCTTAATAGAATAAACGTGAAGTTGGAAGTGTGAGTTAAATATTCTCTTTATAATCAAGAGGTTTGTCTTCCCACACTTTCCATTTGGAATGAAAATAGGATAAAACTCTAAAGCAGACCATAACATTTGCTGAATTTCGTGTTTCTCTTCAGTGTATGACTTGTATCTGTCTTCCATTTCTCTCTTTTATTGTCTTTATACATAAAATTCTGTCTTCTCTTACAGATGAGGGGAAAGTAGACATGAGTGTTGTAATGGATGAAGGAAACTTTTTTACAGGTATGTTAGATTTTTATTAATTCATTGTTAAGCATCTACTGTATTCCAAGTATGGATCCATAAAAATCAACCTTCCAGGAACGTATATAGTCGGAGCAAGGAAAAAACTATAAAAATGTTATGTTTAAAACCTATACAAAGCAAAGCAAGAGCAGAATGGTCACTTGAACCTGTATGGGCGACAGTGAGCTGATCTTTGAAAGGTGAATCAGTTTTGCCAGACAGAGTGGGGTGAGCTGAACTTGTGGCTGTTACCTTATGTGGCTAAAGACCATGTATGTGAAAATGTGATTAAGGATGACCTGAAGATGGAGACAATATCCTTGATTATCCAGCTGACCCTAAATGTAGTCACAAATATCCTTAGAAGAAGGAAGCAAAGTGAAATTTGATGACAGAAAAAGTAGAAGGCAATGCAGCAATGGAAGCCAGATGCTATAAGCTGACTTTAAAGATGGAAGAGGGGTCATGAACCAAGGAAACTAAGTGGCCTCTAGACATGGAAAATGCAAGGAAACGGACTCTTTCTCTAGAGCCTCCTGAAGGAGCCAGCCTTGCTGATACCTTAGTTACCCCAGTGGGATTGACTCAAACCTCTGACTCCCAAAACTGCACAAGAAATAAATCTATGTTGTTTTAGGTCAGCAAGATTTTGGTAATTTGTAACATACGGCAGCATCACAAAACTAATATAGGAGACAAATTATTAAGGACCTTGGATACCAAATAAAGGAGTATACATTTCATTCTGTGCTGAGTGGGGAGCCATTCCAGGATTTTAAACAGGAGAGTATGTGATTAGATTTGCAAATTAGAAAGATTACTCAAGCTGCAGTATAAATGATGGATGGAGATTTGCATGCTAGAATAGAATCAGGGAGACTAGTTACGAAGCAGATTGTTAACTGTTCAGGCAAAAGACAATAAAGAACAGAACTAAGCCATTATTTATGAGACTTGAAAGAAAGGGGCATGTGTAAGAGGTGTTACAGATGTAGAATCTATAGGATTTGGCTACTAATGAGCTATGGAAATAGAGCAAAAGGATGGAGTGAAGGATGACTCCTTAGTTTCTGAGTTGGGTAGTTGGGTAGGTGATAATGACATTTACCGAAATAAAGACTTCAGCAAAACCAGACTTAGGAACAAAGATATAGTCTTCATTTTGGTCATATTGAGTTTGGGGTTCCTGTGAGACATCTGTGGGAAATTGAATGCTAGGCGGTTGAATATGTGGGTAAGAATCTGAAACCACCTCTTTTCTCTGAGTCAGTCAGACCTCAAGTAAGGAAGAGAATCTGTGTAAATGTGAAGTTAAATTCAGAGGAATTTATCTCAAAGCTTCAGTTTTCTCCATAAAGTGAAAAATAGAATCATCTACTGAAAAAAAAAAAAAAAAGGCACAGTAATGGGGTAGGGAACTTCAAAAAAAAGTATTGCTGATTTTGGGCTTTCCAGATGGCACTAGTGGTAAAGAACCCACCTGCCAATGAAGGAGACATAAGAGATGCGGGTTCGATCCCTGGGTTAGGAAGATCCCCTTGAGGACGACATGGCAACCCACTCCAGTATTCTTGCCTGGAGAATCCCATGGACAGAGGGGCCTGGCAGGCATTTCGTAGGGTCACAGAGTCAGACACAACTCAAACAATTTAGCATGCATGAACGTTGCTGGTTTCAGATTACTTTGGTAGAAAATAGGAACTAGAGAAATACGTGAAAGCACTGTGGAGAAGTGCCAAGAGTCAAACAAGGTCAGTTATCATAAATAAGTGACTTTTCCCATGATTATAATATTCTTCCGGTGGACCAAGTTAGGAGTTTCTCAAGGCTGATGTGCCAAAAGAATGAAAGCGTAAAGACATGAAAGGTGTAGTCAAGAGAGTGGTTAAAGGTGAGGGTGGGATGATTTGACAAAATAGCACTGAAACATGTATATTACCATATGTGAAATAGATCAGCAGTCCAAGTTCAATGCATAAAACAGGGCACTCAAAGTCGGTGCACTGGGAGGTGGGAGGGAGGTTCAGGATGGGGGACATATTTATACCTATGGCTGATTCATGTCAGCGTATGACAAAAACCACTGCAATATTATCAAATAATTAGCCTCCAATTAAAATAAATTAATTTTAAAAAAAGAGAGAGTGTTTAAGTGGTCGAGTATGGGCAGATAGGGAAGGAAGTGAAGTTATAATGGAAGTTATGAACTTAGAGAAGAGTGAAGGGGTGGAATGAAGGGCTCTACAGAGATTATAATGTGTGATAGGAGTAAGGAAGTAAATGAAGTGGGAAACTGGCCAGGAACAGGCATGTTAGAATTTAAGATTTTAAAAAGCACTTACAGGTGATAACAAAGTCAAGGGTATGTCCATGTTGGTTAACTAGTATAGAATTTATGAGATAACTCTGAGGATAAGGAGGTCAGAGATCAGGAGAATAAGTTGTTGAATGAGCCCTCCAAATAAAGACTGGAATTCACTGTAATGATGCCAGGAATTTGAGTGTAGAGTAAGACTGTGAGTAATAGGATATAAGCTTAGAAATCAATTAAGTGACAATAAAAAGAAAGCATTTCATAAATCGCAAAAGAGGAAAGGTTTGAGCATAGTTGGAAAGCAAGCAGCAACTGGAATCCAAGAGAATGCCAAGCCCTAAGGCAATGGGATATAGAATAATGAGCAGTTTTCTCTAAATAAAAAATTAAAATAAATAATAATAATAATGGAAAAGTGTATTAGGAGAAGGTGAAATTAACTTAAGAAAGAAGGTAAGAGTCTGCAAAGAGATTGATGATATAGAGAAATTGAAATTTAATGGCATATGAGTCCAAAAGGTCACTATAGGAGGGCTGAAAAGAAACTGAGCAATGGGAAGAAAAATTGGAGTGATGAAACAGAATATAGAGAGGGTAGACATTTTTGAGATCCTTGCCTTTTGAGAAAGGAAATGATACAAATAAAAGATATGGTTAGAATAATAACCTTAAGGCAGAAGGTGGTTCATGTCTGTTAAAAGCTTGATGAAGTTAGCAGATTGAGGAAACCAAAACTGAAAAAGACACTTGTATCCCATTGTCCATTGCAGCACTATAGCATTACAATAGCTAGAACATGAAAGCAACCTAGATGTCCATCGACAGATGAATGGATAAAGAAGTTGTGGTATATATACACAATGGACTATTACTCAACCATAAAAAAGGAATACATTTGAGTCAGTTCTGATGAGGTGGATGAACCTAGAGCCTATTATACAGAGTGAAGTAAGTCAGAAAGAGAAAGATAAATATCATATGCTAATGCATATATACAGAATCTAGAAAGATGATACTGAAGAATTTATTTGCAGGGCAGCGTAATGGAGAAACAGACATAGAGAACAGACCTATGGACATGGGAGAAGGGAGGAGAGAGTGAGATGTATGGAGAGAGTAACATGGAAACTTTAATTACCATGTGTAAAATAGATAGCCAAAAGGAATTTTCTGTATGTCTCAGGAAACTCAAACAGGGGCTCTGTATCAACCTAGAGTGGTAGGATAGAGAGGGAGAAGGGATGGAGGCTCAAGAGGGAGGGAATATATGTATACCTATGACTGATTCATGTTCAGGTTTGACAGAAAACAACAAAATTCTATAAAGCAACTGTCCTTCAATTAAAAAATAAATAAACTTTTTAAAAAAGAAAGAAGGCCTTGGAGAAAAGCCCGGTATAGTTCCATGACACATGATCAAAAAGACTATAAGACTGGGATTTTAATGCATGCACAAAATTTTATTTTAATAGCAGTTATTTTCTTATTGATATATTCTCTCACTCTACCTATTTACTGATGAATGTTTCCATCTACTGACTCACAGCCTAATTTTGATCACTTTTGTTTAGCCAAAACGCTCTAAGATCTTGTCTTAGGGTTGTAGTTTGCATTCTTGCCGGGTTTGCTTCATTGCTAAATTGACAAAGACAATATAGGGATTTTTTTAATGATAAAGAATCATCATTCTTCAAATTGTCAACCATTACCATTACTTTTTAAAGGTGAGAAAGTTGATACTAGTAACCTGGAAAATTTTCTGGAAAATATGGGGATAGAGCTCACAGAAGATAAAGGCATGGAACTACTGAACAATCTTCCAGTTGATGGTGAGCATTAAAAATATCACAGTGGGGAAAAAAAATCACAGTGTACTTCAAGGAAACTTGAGACTACAGACTTACATGACTAATACGTACTGTTTAAGGAATGTCTCATGCCCTCCCCACCAAAATGATTTTACCAAGTTGAGAGCTGTTTCCATTCCTGAGTTTTATTCTTTTAAGTGAAATAATAAAAATGTCTAGAATAAAACATGCAAGTCTTTGTATTTCTAAAATTATTCATGTTTTATTCTATTTTAAAATATCTACACTGCTGTCTGAGACTTGGATTTTTCCCTTTCTTGCAGCCAAAAGAAGGGTGTATATGAACAGGTTGATGAAAGAATTGCAGTCTCTTGAAGGTGAGTGAGAAGTATGATGAAATGGCAATTAAAACTGAGGACACTGAGCTTTGTTCTTATTTTCAAAAACTCTGTTTTACATATTTCAGATTATTAATCCTGCTGTCCCAGTTATTAATTCAGTATTTATTCTTTATATGCCTTAGGTACTGTACATTCACCAAAATTGTTTAACTACAATAAACCCAAAAGCTTTGGTTCCCAAATAAAGTTGTATATCAGAGTAACTGGGGAAGAGGGAAAGATTTAGCATTCAGATTACTGGGCCTCTTTCAGCCATATTGATATCGACTTTCCAGAGATAGATAGTACCTAGAAATGTGTGTTATTAAATGTATAGGATTATGATAGAGTAAATCCATGGACAGGATGGATGGATGGATGGATGGATGGATGGATAGTTCTCCATTAATTTAGCAAGTTTCAAATCCTACTGTAGAGACATGTTTATAAAGGTTAATTTTAGTCTTTGTCATGACTTATCAGATACCTCCTGGAAGGAAATGGCAACCCACTCCAGTACTCTTGCCTGGAAAATTCCATGGCTGGAGAAGCCTGGTAGGCCACAGTCAATGGCATCACAAAGAGTCGGAGACGACTGAGTGACTTCACTTTCTTTCTTTCTATAGTTCCTTTTGGAGAAGGAAATGGCAACCCACTCCAGTATTCTTGCCTGGAGAATCCCATAGACATAGGGGCCTGTGGGCTGCAGTCTATGGGGTTGCAAAGAGTCAGACACGACTAAGCAACTAACACACACACACATCAGATACCTCCAACCCCTCAGTTTCTTCTCTTAAAATTTTCCAAATCCCAGAGATCAAGGTTTAGGAATTTCTGACTTAGATACCAAGACCACATTTACTTCAGCCATTTGTTATTTGCTCTTTATTCTCTATAGATATTGATGCCTCAGTATGAGCAAAAATGATCCACTCTTTGTATCACTAGAAATATTTCTCATATCCATCCCTTTCTTTCCTAAGGGACAAAGGTATCTTCAGATAAAGTGGCCATTTGCCTTAAAAACATGGGAATTGATCTCACAGAGGAAGAAATCCAAGAACTAAAGGACCACCTACCAGTTGATGGTGAGAGTTTTGATATTAATATACCCCTTAGCAAAATTTTAGATATGAGGCCAGTGTCAGGGCTGGAATGACTGAAGATATGATGTATAATATATGAAAAGAAGAAAAAGAGTGAGGCCTTCAGCACAGCTGAAGCCAAGTGACTATCATTTAGTCACTCGGGGAAGATCACCAAGAAGGCTGCCCAATATAGATGACAAGTGTCACTCTCCATAGGAAATGCCAAGGTCTAACAGGAATATTCAGGTCTTTAATCATCAGGTTGTTGTGGGTTTTTTAAGAATGTGGAGGATTTATTGGACTAGAGATTTTGTAGGTTTCAGAGCCCTAGTGTCAAGACTTCAGTCCTTGAGTCTCCACTGTTAATCCAGCATTAAATAGCAGTGTGCCACACTTACACAGTGCCTGACACGTGCAAGGCACTGTTCTAAGAAGTTTACTGCATCATTTAATCTTCCAAACTACTCTGTAAGTTCCATTTTAATGCTTAATTTATGTATCAGGAAACTAAGGCACAGAGAAAACAAGTAGCTTGCCAGGAGTCAGAGAGCTAGTGGTAGACAGGCAACCTGGCTCCAGAAACTTTCTTTCAACCACTCTGCTATTATTGCCACGAACTGCAGTTAATGATCTTAAGATGCATAGTGAAGTTACCAATTGGCATTAAATTTGGCATGAGTTAGACTTTTTTTATACTAGTAGAGTTGAGAAAAGTTTATCAGGAAATTCTGAGGGGCACTTGCCCCCTTGAGGAAGTAATAAAAATGGAAGATTGACCAAAGTCAATGAATATGGGTTTTTCCAATAAGTGGTACCTTCATTCTTTTTTCTTTTTTAAATTGAATGGAATTTTTAAAAAATTCTCTAGTACTTTACAATTTTCAAAAGTTTTGCATAAAAGATTTCATATAATCTCACAATAACCCTTTTCCCCCCATCCTTACTTCCCTTTCCCCCATACCTTTCATTATTTCAGTCCATAAACTTTAATTGAATGCCTATGATGTGTCAGGCACTGTTCTAGGCTCTTGGGGCCTTTGACTTAATAATAAGCAGGCAATTTTTCCAAAAATGATTTTATCTCTGCTTTTTTAAGCCCTTTCAGTTCAGTTCAGTTCAGTCACTCAGTTGCGTCCGACTCTTTGTGACCCCATCAACTGCAGCATGCCAGGCTTCCCAGTCTATACCAACTCCCAGAGCTTGCTTAAACTCTTGTCCATTAAGTCAGTGATGCCATCCAACCATCTCATCCTCTATTGTCCCCTTCTCTTCCTGCCTTCAATCTTTCCCAGCATCAGTTCAGTTCAGTCACTCAGTTGTGTCCAACTCTTTGCAACCCCATGAACCACAGCACGCCAGGCCTCCCTGTCCATCACCAACTCTTGGAGTTCACTCAAACCCACGTCCATTGAGTTAGTGATGCCATTCAGCCATCTCATCCTCTATCGTCCCCTTCTCCTCCTGCCCTCAATCTCTCCCAGCATCAGGGTCTTTTCAAATGAATCAGCTCTTCGCATCAGGGGGGTCTTTAAACCCTTTCAGAACTGTTAATCTACCAATGCAGTAAATGTAGATATTTTTGGTTACCCTGTTTTCTTAATATCCTGAAACATGATAAAAGATACCATCACAGTGATTTAAAGTGTAGAGTTATTGATCTCATTCTGGTGGACTGCCTTGTACATCTGTGGAATCATCTGAGATAGAATGGTAAACTGAAATGGTAAAATTGTAAAGTCTCCAGGGCCCAGCAAGTCTCAGTGGAGTGAATTAGAGGTACACAAAGTAAAGGAAATGATAGCATCTGTCTTCTATAGGAACAAATTTTAATCCCAAAAGATTCTTCTTTACCTTATTTAAAATAATTATAATAGTGCTCTTATTAATATCAAAAAAATACTATAAAGAATACCAATAAAAAGATTACCATAATTTAAAATACATTTTAACAAGAACAAGCAACGATAAATTTCATGTCTAAGAACCTGAAATATGTACTATTTTTAAAGCTAATTCATTCTATATAATATGCTTGCATTTTGCTAGAATTTTATTATTCAGGAAACATTTGTGGGGGTTTCCCTGGTAGCTCAGATGGTAAAGAATCTGCCTACAATGCAAGAGACCAGGGTTCAATCCCTGGGTCAAGAAGACCCCCTGGAAAAAGGGAATGGCTACCCACTCTAGTATTTTGCCTGGAGAATTCCATGGACAGAGGATTCTGGGAAAGATTGAGGGCAAGAGGAGAAGTGGGCAACAGAGGATGAGATGGTTGGATGACATCACCGACTCAATGAACACAAATTTCAGCAAACTCTGGGAGATAGTGAAGGATAGGGCAGCCTGGTGTGCTGCAGTCCATGGGGTCACAAAGAGTTGGACATGACTGAGTGACTGAACAGCAACAAAGCATTTATGGAACATCACTCTTGAACAAGCCATTAAACTGGTATCTCACCCTTGGGGGAACTTAAAATCTGAGGAATATTAAAAATAATACAAGAATGCAAACACGTTTGAGCAGTGATGAATTGGTACCCTTGACCAAGTCATGAGTGGAGAATGAGCTTGTCCATGGACAGCTTTAAGGTTGCAAACTGAATCTTGCCTGTTAGTGTAATAGCATCTTTTTACTATTAAGGGCAAGAGAAGAAGGTGGCGACAGAGGATGAGATGGTTGGATGGCATCACCCACTCAACGGACATGAGTTTAAGCAAATTCTGGGAGATAGTGAAGGACAGGGAAGCCTGGCGTGCTTCAGTTCATGGGGTCGCAAAGATTAGCGACACAACTTAGCAATTGAACAACAATAATCTTTTAATTACTATTGTAACATCCCAATTTAGTGTTTCTCAAACTTGCAGTTTTATAAACTCATTAAAATGTATCTATTGATATCCAGTAGCTTCTGATTTTCTTTTGAGAAATACTGACTAAAGAAACTAAGTTAATGCTCTATGAAAAAGTCTTTCCATTGAGAATGGGTACTGCAAAACAAAAATTTTGTCAGTAAACAGAACAAATATAACTTGGAAGTTTAACCAAATACATCAACATGATGATGACTGTGTTGGCAAGCTAAGAGCACCAGACATCACGCCAGCAGTCTGTCCTTTAAGCGTATCACTTGGTGCCAAGGTGAACATAGGCTGAAGGTAAAGTCAACACTGGTAAAATGGAGTGTTTTAAATTTTTAAATTCTCAGTAAGTTTCAAACTCCTGTCTGAGAAAGACAAACCTAATAAAAGAGTGTCACAAAGGAAAGGAGAGTACTTTAAACCTTGCTCATGCACTGTGCCATGTGGATTTTTGATAGAGTAAAATGCAGGAACTGTTTTAATTACAATTATGATCTCTGACATGAAAAACTAATAAACTAATAAACTTCTAGGGAAATGTTTTCAAATGTTTTAATTTGGGGATTTTGCTTCACAATTTAAGAATTTCATATCATTTTTCTAAAATTTTTTTTTATTTTTTTATCTTCAAGCTAATGAGAAGATTGATTTAAATGTGTTGATGGATAAAGTTAAAAGTATTACAGGTGAGTGAGATGTTACAATTGTTTGGTCTTGAAGTTTTATATGGAACTGTATTTATAATATAATAGTGTTTCCTTTCTTTATTCATTCAAAAACTATTTATTCAGCACTTACTACATGCCAGGCATTGTTTGAGGCATTTACAGTATATCAGTAAACAGAACAAATATAACTTCCTCCATAGAGCTTACATTCTAGCAAAGGAGATAAGCAGTAAACAATAAACATAATAAATAAGTGCATTATACAGTATGTTTGAAAGTGGTAAATTCTATAGAGAAGAATGAAAAGTAGACTACAGTAAAGGAAACTGGGCGAGCAAAGTATATTGGGAAAAGGAGCAATTATGATCTTAAATACAGAATTGGGTCTCTTTAAGATGGTGACATTTGAGCAAATACCTGAAGAAGGTATGAGTTTCAGCCATATGGGGACTTCTGGAAAGAGTATTGCAGCAAAGGGAATAAGTACTAAGGCCCAAAGGTGGGAGCCTATGGGGCTATTCAAGAAACAGCAAGAAATTCAGTGTAGCTGAAGTTGAGTAAGTAAGGAAAACAGTAATAGGAGATGAGAAGAGAAAAGTGATGGGTACAAGATCAGCCATCGCCATGAAAGCCCTGCCAGGTCTTGGGCTTTTTTCTAAGAGAAATGGAAAGCCATTGAAGGATTTAGAGCTGAGACATGATATAATCTGACCCAATCTTTCATCAGATCTTTCTGGATTCTGTGTGAACAGATGGTGGAGTGAAACAGTGGAGGTGGGGGAAGTGGAGAAAAGAAACCAAGAATAGAAACAGGGAAACCATTTAAGATGCTTTTAGAGTAATCCACGTTAGAGATGATGGTTTTTAATGCCAGGTTAGATAACAATAAGGTGATGAAAAATAGGGATTTTCCTGGAAGTCCAGTGGTTAAGATTTTGGGCTTCAACTGCAGGGGACACAGATTTGATTCCTGGTCTTGGGTGGGGTGAGAATTAGATCCGCCACTTGACTGGAATCACTACCAAAAAAAAAGTAATTGGATTGTGATATATTTTAAAAGGAGCCACTGTGATGGATGTTAACCAGACTTATTGTGGTAATCATTTTGTAACACAACATGCACAAAGAAATCCTTCAAAGAGATACTGGCAATTGAAAGTTGGAGTAGTGTGCACTGAAATGGCAAAGGTTAAAGAGATTTGGTCAGATAAGAGGGCAAGTCAACAGAGTTGAATGCTGCTGATAATCCGAGTAAGATAAGGGCTGAAAATTGACCACTGTGTATAGCCACATGAGGATCACTGGTAAAATCAAAGAGAAGTTTAAAAAGAAAGAGAGAAGTTGTAGGTAGTGAGAGTGGAAAGAAGCCTAACTGAAGGGTGGCTAAGAGAAATTGAGAGGATAAGATTTAGAAACAGTGTGAATAGGGAATTTCCTGGTGGTTGGTGATTAGGACTTCTTTCATTTCAGTTCAGTTCAGTCGCTCAGTCATGTCCAACTCCTTGTGACCCCACAGACTGCAGCACGCCAGGCTTCCCTGTCCATCACCAACTCCTGGAGCTTACTCAAACTCATGTCCATCAAGTTGGTGATGCCATCCAACCATCTCATCCTCTGTTGTCCCCTTCACCTCCCACCTTCAATCTTTCCCTGCATCAGGGTCTTTTCAGATGAGTCAGCTCTTTGCATCAGGTGGCCAAAGTATTGGAGTTTCAGCTTCAGCATCAGTTCTTCCAATGAATATTCAGGACTGATTTTGTTTAGGATTGACAGGTTTGATCTCCTTGCAGTCCAAGGGACTCTTAAGAGTTTTCTTCAACACCACAGTTCAAAAGCATCAGTTCTTCAGTGCTCAGCCTTCTTTATAGTCCCACTCTCTCATCCGTGCATGACTACTGGAAAAACCATAGCTTTGACTAGATGGACTTTTGCTGGCAGAGTGATATCTCTGCTTTTTAATATGCTGTCTAGGTTGGTCATAGCTTTTCTTCCAAGGAGCAAGCATCTTTTAATTTCATAGCTGCAGTCACCATCTGCAGTGATTTTAGAGCCCAAGAAACTAAAATCTTTCACTTTTTCCATTATTTTCCCATCTATTTGCCATGAAGTGATGGGACCAGATGCTATGATCTTAGTCTTTTGAATGTTGAGTTTTAAGCCAACTTTTTCACTCTCCTCTTTTACATTCATTAAGAGGCTCTTTACTTCTTCAGTTTATGCCCTAAGGACTTCTTTAATTAGAGAGAAAAAAGAAGTTGTGATTAAATAGAGAAGAAGGAAGTGGTGATTTGAAAGAGAAGTGATGTGAAGCAGTCAACAAGAAGAGTAGGAAAATTAATGGGCCAGTAGAGTATAGTGTGATTGCCCAACAGAAATAAGGCCTACTTGAGCTTCATGATCATCAGTTTAAAGTGACAACAACATAGTTAACTTCAACTCTAGTGCAGCTGCATGGCTACAGACACAGAATAAGCAGACACTTCTTTTAACCAGGAATGGAGTTTTGCCAAGTGAGTATATTAAAAGCAAGAGTAGAGCAATTTAAATGCAGCCTTCCACAAAATTTAAACATGCTTATCACTTTCTTTGCTCACCATTGTTTTTTACTTCTCCTTTTTTGGGGGGCTGACTTTATTCTTCCTCAAGTAAATTGTTCTTAGTAGCTTCAACAAGAGTCAGTCTTTGTCTGAAAAATCTTTATTTTACATTCATGCTTGACTCATAGTTTGACTGAGTCTAGACATGTAGATGGTCATTTTGCCTTAGAATACTGACGTGTACAGCTACTATGGACATCCCAGTTGGTACTAGTGGTAAGGAGCCTGCCTGCCAATGCAGGAGACATAAGAGACATAGATTTGGTCCCTGAGTTGGGAAGATCCCCTGGAGGAGAGCATGGCAACCCACTCCAGTGTTCTTGCCTGGAGAATTTCATGGACAGAGGAGCCTGGCAGGCTCCAGTCTATTGGGTCACAAAGAGTTAGACATGGCTGAAGCAACTTTGCCCACATGCATGCATGCGGCTTCTCTGTCTGAAAAAAGTATAATGAAACTGTTTCCACAAGGCTGAAAAATTGAAAACTTGATTCACCTACTGCTTCAGGAAGTACCTTCATCTGCCAGCCTTACAGACTCTCTAGCATCCCCTATTCACAGAATTTAATATAGAGCCAGCTGGCAAAACAGAAATGTGATTAAAGAGTTCCACACGTAAGGGTTTCCCTGGTGGCTCAAATGGTAAAGAATTTGCCTGCAATGCAGAAGACCAGGTTCAATCCCTGGGTCAGAAGATCTCCTGGAAAAGGGAATGGCAACCCATTTCAGTATTCTTGCCTAGAGAATTCCACGGACAGAGAAGCCTGACAGACTACAGTCCATGGGGTCACAAAGAGCCAAACATGGCTGAGTGATTAACACATACACACACAAAGCAGAGTACAGAAGGGTAGGACCGGAGAGCTGAGAATTCATTCCTAAATCTCCTTTTGACTACTCAACTACAGACTCTTCTACATATATTTGAATTTAGCTTCCATATAAAGCAACGAAAAACCTGTCTTAGTTTCCAACTAGTAAGATGCAGCTATCCTTCATACAAGTGAAAGTTGTCTTCACTCTCTCCCCAGAATAAGAAGCAGCAAAGTTCCAACAGTCTTATCTCTGGGAGACAGTCATACTATCTCTGGGTCATGTTAATTACTTCCCAAACTTAATTACAGCCCCATTTGAAAATTGTTACTTAGAGACTAAGCTGTCAAGTTAGCCTATAATAAAATTTGTATTTTAATTTAAAAGGGGAAAAAGAGATAGAAGAACATACATAGATAGATAAATGAGTAGACTCATATGCACTGTTTTCTGGCCCTATTTTTTACTATTAAAAAATCAACTATACATCTTCATTGCTTTTTTATGATCTCTTTTTCTCTTGTAACTCTTAAGATTATCTCTATCTTTGAAGTTCTCATTTTCATATGGCCAAGTGTAGACTTTTTTAAATTCTTCCTGCTTGGAACTTCTGATTCCTGAAACTGAACATTTATGCCTTTCATCAAGTCTGAAAACCCTCAATCCTTATGTTCCGGTATTACCTCTCCCCTCTTTTCTCTTTTTTCACTTTTGGAAACTCCTATTATATATATATTACACATTCTTATTTGGTTTTTCATGTCTTTTTTTTCAGCTTGCAATGCATTAATAATTGTATAAATATAACTTTATTCAAGGTGGAAATTTTTCCAAGTAAACTTTTGTTATCATTGTTAAAACTAGTTCTATAATTCATGCAATAGGGGAAGCATATGTAAACCCATGGTGATATCATGACAATGTATGGCAAAAACAATAATAAAAAAAAATGGTTAAGTATAGTAAATTTTGTTATGTATATTTTACTAAAATAAAAAATATATAAATAAAACTTAAACCCCTTCTAAAATTATAAAAAAAAAAAAGAAAGAAAAAAAAGATGAAGAAGAGGGAGGTCTAGAGAAGGTGACAGAGAAGGAAGAAAAGAAAAAATAAAGAAAATAATACAACTGTCATGTGATTGAATTATTTATATTAGCCATCAAACAGTATCTAAGTTACTGAGATTATACAATTCCTATTTTACTTTTTATGCATATTATTGTCTTATTATTATAAGAGGTTTTCTTTACTTAGGTTGAAAGAAAAATGTCTGACTCCCCTCCTTGATTCTGAAGAGCTGAACAAAGCTTCATTGTACCTTATTCTTTCCCCTGTACCTGGTAAGGATGTTTAATATGTACACGTTTCCTTTTCTAAAGGAGAGAAGATTCACACTGAGGACCTGAAAAATGTTCTTAAAAACATGGGAATAGAGATCACAAATAAGGAACACAAAAAGCTTATTAAAACTCTACCCATTTCTGGTAAGCATTTAAGTGTGTTCTATATCACTGAAATCTGAAAATGTATTCCTTCAAAAATATTTATTGAAGCTCTGTTTTGTACAACAGTTCAGTTGCTCAGTCATTTCTGACTCTTTGTGACCCCATGAGCTGCAGCAAGCCAGGCCTCCCTGTCCATCACCAACTCCTGGAGTCTACCTAAACCCATGTCCATCAAGTCAGTGATGCCATCCAACCATCTCATCCTCTGTCGTCCTCTTCTCCTTCTTCCCCCAATCCTTCCCAACATTAGGGTCTTTTCCAATGAGTCAACTCTTCGCATGAGGTGGCCGAAGTATTGGAGTTTCAGTTTCAACATCAGTCCTTCCAATGAACACCCAGGACTGATCTCCTTTAGGATGGACTTGTTGGATCTCCTTGCAGTCCAAGGAACACTTAAGAGTCTTCTCCAACACCACAGTTCAGAAGCATCAATTCTTTGGCACTCAGCCTTTTTCACTGTCAACTCTCACATCCATACATGACTACTGGAAAAACCATAGCCTTGACTAGATGGACCTTTGTTAGCAAAGTAATGTCTCTGCTTTTCAATATGCTATTCCGGTTGGCCATAATTTTCCTCCCAAGGAGTAAGCGTCTTTTGATTTCATGGCTGCAGTCACCATCTACAGTGATTTTGGAGCCCAAACAAATAAAGTCTGACACTATTTACACTGTTTCCCTGTGTATTTGCCATGAAGTGATGGGACCAGATGCCATTATCTTAGTTTTCTTAATGTTGAGCCTTAAGCCAACTTTTTCACTCTCCTCTTTCACTTTCAGCAAGAGGCTTTTTAGTTCCTCTTCACTTTCTGCTGTAAGGGTGGTGTCGTCTGCATATCTGAAGTTATTGGTATTTCTCCCAGCAATCTTGATTCCAGCTTGTGCTTCTTCCAGCCCAGCTTTTCTCATGATGTACTCTCTGCATATAAGTTAAATAAGCAGGGTGACAATATACAGCCTTGACGTACTCCTTTTCCTATTTGGAACCAGTCTATTGTTCCATGTCCAGTTCTAACTGTTGCTTCCTGACCTGCATACAGGTTTCTCAAGAGGCAGGTCAAGTGGTCTGGTATTCCCATCTCTTGAAGAATTTTCCACAGTTTATTGTGATTCACACAGTCAAAGGCTTTGGGCATAGTCAATAAAGCAGAATAGATGTTTTTCTGGAACTCTCTTGCTTTTTTGATGATCCAGTGGATGCTGGCAATTTGATCTCTGGTTCCTCTGCCTTTTCTAAAACCAGCTTGAACATATGGAAGTTCACGGTTCATGTATTGCCGAAGCCTGGCTTGGAGAATTTTGAGCATTACTTTACTAGCGTGTGAGATGAGGGCAATTGAGCATTCTTTGGCATTGCCTTTCTTTGAGATAGGAATGTAAACTGACCTTTTCGAGTCCTGTGGCCACTGCTGAGTTTTCCAAATTTGCTGGCATATTGAGTGCAGCACTTTCACAGCATCATCTTTTAGGATTTGAAATAGCTCAACTGGAATTCCATCACCTCCACTAGCTTTTTTTGTAGTGATGCTTTCTAAGGCCCACCTGACTTCACCTTTCAGGATGTCTGGCTTTAGGCGAGTGTGAGTGATCACACCATTGTGATGATCTGGGTCATGAAGATCTTTTTTGTACAGTTCTTCTATGCATTCTTGCCACCTCTTCTTAATATCTTCTGCTTCTGTTAGGTCCATATCATTTCTATCCTTTATCGAGCCCATCTTTGCATGAAATGTTCCCTTGGTATCTCTAATTTTCTTGAAGAGATCTCTAGTCTTTCCCATTCTGTTGTTTTCCTCTATTTCTTTGCATTGATTGCTAAGGAAGGCTTTCTTATCTCTCCTTGCTCTTCTTTGGAATTCTGCATTCAGATGGGAATATCTTTCCTTTTCTCCTTTCCTTTTCACTTCCCTTCTTTTCACAGCTATTTGTAAGGCCTCCTCAGACAGCCATTTTGCTTTTTTGCATTTCTTTTTCTTGAGGATGGTCTTAATCCCTGTCTCCTGTACAATGTCACGAACCTCCGTCCATAGTTCATCAGGCACTCTGTCTATCAGATCTAGTCCCTTAAATCTATTTCTCACTTCCACTGTATAATTACAAGGGATTTGATTTAGGTCATACTTGAATGGTCTAGTGGTTTTCCCTACTTTCTTCAATTTAAGTCTGAATTTGGCAATAAGGAGTTCATGATCCAAGCCACAGTCAGCTCCCAGTCTCGTTTTTGCTGACTGTATAGAGCTTCTCCATCTTTGGCTGCAAAGAATCTAACCAATCTGATTTCAGTGTTGACCATCTGGTGATGTCCATGTGTAGAGTCTTCTCTTGTGTTGTTAGAAGAGGGTGTTTGCTATGACCAGTGTGTTCTCCTGGCAAAACTCTATTAGCCTTTGCCCTGCTTCATTTTGTACTCCAAGGCCAAATTTGCCTGTTACTCCAGGTGTTTCCTGACTTCCTGCTTTTGCATTCCAGTCCCCTATAATGAAAAGGACATCTTTTTTGGGTGTTAGTTCTAAAAGATCTTGTAGGGCTTCATAGAACCGATCAACTTCAGCTTCTTCAGCATTACTGGTTGGGGCATAGGCTTGGATTACCATGATATTGAATGGTTTGCCTTAGAAATAAACAGAGATCATTCTGTCATTTTTGAGACTGCATCCAAGTACTGCATTTTGGACTCTTTTTTTGACCATGATGGCTACTCCATTTCTTCTATGGGATTCCTGCATAGAATACAGTGCATTTTGTACATAGCACTGTACTAAACTCTGCTGGGCAGGTACCTTGGCTGTGGGGAGCACATTTCCTCAAGTTCCTGCCCTCCTAAAGAGAACTTAAGGGAAGGTTAGTTGTAGAGTTTTGTATAAGAAATTCTAACATTTGAAACTTTTTATATCAATTAAAAATCTTGTTTAAAGATTTGATCTTAGCATTTTTTTTTTTTTGAAATCCTGTTCTTTTCATTTAAATTTTGGTTTAGGAAACTGGGACCTCTTTAGACAGAAGTCCCATATAGGACACACATGTTCTTTCATCTCTTTGGGAGAAATCTAAAGTCTAAGCTGCAAGAAGAGAAAAGGGAAGGAGGATAGGAAAATGAAGAAAGAAAAAAATAAAGCCAAATTAGAGAGGAGAAATGGTAAAGGAAAAGCTACGTGTGTTTCAGCAAAGTAGGATGCCGCTAGCAGTAGTCTTCTCTTCTGTCCAGTGGATAGATTCACTACACTGGATTTTCTAAGTACTTTTTATTCCATTGAGAATGAACTTTAATGAATTTAAGTTTTCCCTTTCTGAAAGTAAATACTGATTCTTATGAATCATCAAAAACTCAATCATGGTTCTTTTTTGTTTGTTTGTTTACAGCTGATAAAAAGGTGTTTAAAAAAGAATTACTGAGGGGTTTGAAGTCTTTCAAAGGTGAGTGGAAAAGAAGACATGTGTGTCTGTGAGTTCCTAGTCATCACCATATCATTGAAAAATTATTTGTAAACATAATTTTTAAGACTATATCATTGTATTGTATTATAATTTGCTTGATTATTCTTTTCTCTTAAAAAAAATTTTTTATTGAAGGATAATTGCTTTACAGAATTTCATTGTTTTCTGTCAAACCTGAACATGAATCAGCCATAGGTATACATATATCTCCTCCCTCCTGAACCCCACTCCCATCTCCCTCCCCATCCAACCCCTCCAGGTTGACACAGAACCCCTGTTTGAGTTTCCTGCACCATACAGAAAATTCCCATTGGAATTTTACACATGGTTAAGTAAGTTCCCATGTTATTCCTTCCATACATCTTACCCTCTCCTCCTCTCTCCCCATGTGTAAGTCTATTGTCTATATCTATTTCTCCATTGCTGAACTGTACATAAATTCTTCAGCACCATTTTCCTAGATTCCATATATATGCATTAGAATATGATACTTATCTTTCTCTTTCTGACTTACTTCACTCTGTATGATAGGTTCTAGGTTCATCCACCTCATCAGAACTGACTCAAAGGTGTTCCTTTTTATGGCTGAGTAATATTCCATTGTGTATATGTACCACAACTTCTTTATCCATTCATCTGTTGATGGACATCTAGGTTGCTTCCATTGTCTAGCTACTGTAATTAGTGCTCCAGTGAACAATGGGATACATGTGTCTTTTTCAATTTTGGTTTCCTCGGGGTATATGCCTAGGAGTGGGATTGCCAGGTTATATGGTGGTTTTATTCCTAGTTCTTCAAGGAATCTCCATACCGTCTTCCATAGTGGCTGAATCAATTTACATTCCCACCAACAGTGCAAGAGTGTTTCCTTTTCTCCACACCCTTTCCAGCATTTATTGTTTGTAGACTTTTTGATGATAGCCATTCTGACCAGTGTAGGATGATATCTCATTGTAGTTTTAATTTGCATTTCTCTAATAATGAGCGATGTTGAGCATCTTTTCATGTGTTTGTTAGCCATCTGTATGTCTTTCTTAGAGAATTTTCTGTTTAGGTCTTTTTCCCTCTTTTTGATTGGGTTGTTTGTTTTTCTGATATTGAGTTGTATGAGCTGCTTTTATATTTTGGAAATTAATCCTTAGTCAGTTGTTTCATTTGCTATTATTTTCACCCATTCTGAGGATTGTCTTTTCACCTTATAGTTTCCTTTGCTGTGCAAAAGCTTTTAAGTTTAATCAGATCCCATTTGTTTACTTTTGTTTTTATTTCCATTATTCTAGGAGGTGGGTCATAGAGGATCTTGCTTTGATTTATGTCATTTAGTGTTCTGTCTATGTTTTCCTCTAAGAGTTTTATAGTTTCTGGTCTTCCATTTGGATCTTTAATCCATTTTGAGTTTATCTTTGTGTGTGATGTTAGAAAGTGTTCTAACTTCATTCTTTTACATGTAGCTGTCCAGTTTTCCCAGAACCATTTATTGAAGAGGCTGTCTTTGCCTCATTGTATATTCTTGCCTGCTTTGTCAAAAATAAGGTACCCTTAGGTGCATGGGTTTATTTCTGGGCTCTTTATCTTGTTCCATTGGTCTATATTTCTGTTTTTGTGCCAGTACCATACTGTCTTGATGACTGTAGCTTTGTAGTATACTCTGAAGTCAGAAATGTTGATTCCTCTAGCTCCAGTTTTCTTTCTCAAGACTGCTTTGGCTATTCGGGGTCTTTTGTGTTTCCATAGGAATTGTGAAATTTTTTGTTCTAGTTCTGTGAAAAATACCATTGGTAATTTGATAGGGATCACACTGAATCTGTAAGATTGCATTTGGTAATATAGTCATTTTTACAATATTGACTCTTCCTACCCAGGAACACGGAATATCTCTCCATCTGATTATGTTGTCTTTGATTTCTTTCATTAGTGTCTTGTAATTTTCTGTGTATAGTTCTTTTCTCTCCTTAGGTAAATTTATTCCTATATATTTAATTATTTTTGTTGCAATGGTGAATGAGATTGATTCCTTAATTTCTCTTTCTGATTTTTCATTGTTAGTATATAGAAATGCAAGTGATTTCTGTGTATTGATTTTGTATCCTGCAACTTTGCTAAATTCACTGATTAGCTCTAGTAATTTTCTGATGCCATCTTTAGGGTTTTCTACATACAGTATCATGTCATCTACAAATGATGAGAGCTTTACTTCTTCTTTTCCAATCTAGATTCCTTTTTTTGCTTTTTCTTCTCTGGTCGCTGTATCTAGGCCTTCCAGAACTATGTTGAACAACAGTGGTGAAAGTTGGCACCCCTGTCTTGTTCCTGACCATAGGGGGAATGCTTTCAGTTTTAACCATTGAGAATAATGTTTGCTCTAGGTTTATAATATATGGCCTTTACTATGTTGAGGTAGGTTCCTTCTATGCCCATTCTTTGAAGAGTTTTGATCATTAATGGGTGCTAAATTTTGTCAAAGGCTTTTTCTATTGAGATTATCATATTATTTTTACCTTTCAGTTTGTTAGTATGGTGTATCACATTGGTTGATTTGCATATATTGAAGAATCCTTGCATCCCTGGAATAAACCCAACTTGATCATGGTGTATGAGCTTTCTGATGTATTGCTGAATTCTGTTTGTTAAATTTTGTTGAGGATTTTCGCATCTATGTTCATCAATGATAATGGCCTATAGTTTTCTTTTTTTGTGTTGTCTTTGTCTGGTTTTTGTATCAGGGTGGTGGTGGCCTCATAAAATGAGTTTGGAGGTGTTCCTTTCTCTGCAATTTTTTGAAAGAGTTTTAGAAGGATAGGCAATAGCTCTTCTCTAAATGTTTGATAGAATTCTCCTGTGAAGCTGTCTGGTCCTGGGCTTTTGTTTTTGGGAGATTTTTTGATCCCAACTTCAATTTCAGTGCTTATAATTGGGTTATTCATAATTTCTATTTCTTCCTGGTTCAGTTTTGGAAGATTGAACTTTTCTAAGAATCTGTTCATTTCTTCCAGGTTATCCATTTTATTGCCATATAGTTGTTCCTAATAGTCTCTTATAATCCTTTGTATTTCTGCATTGAGTGTTGTAACCTCTCCTTTTTCATTTCTAATTTTGTTGATTTGATTCTTCTCTCTTTTTTTCTTGATGAGTCTAAAGGCTTGTCAACTTTGTTTATCGTCTCAAAGAACCAGCTTTTAGTTTTATTAATCTTTACTCTTGTTTCTTTTATTTCTTTTTCATTTATTTCTGCTCAGATCTTTGTGATTTCTTTCCTTCTGCTAATTTTGGAGGTCTTTTGTTCTTCTTTTTCCAGTTGTTTTAGGTGTAAAGTTCAGTTCAGTTGAGTTCAGTTCAGTCACTCAGTCGTGTCCAACTCTTTGCAACACCATGAACTGCAGCATGCCAGGCCTCCCTGTCCATCACCAACTCCTGGAGTCCACCCAAACCCATGTCCATTGAGTCAGTGATGCCATCCTGCCATCTCATCCTCTGTCGTCCCCTTCTCCTCCTGCCCCCAATCCTTCCCAGCATCAGGGTCTTTTCCAATGAGTCAACTCTTCGCATGAGGTGGCCAAAGTATTGGAGTTTCAGCTTCAACATCAGTCCTTCCAATGAACACCCAGGACTGATCTTCTTTAGGATGGACTTGTTGGATCTCCTTGCAGTCCAAGGGATTCTCAAGAGTCCCATAGTTCAAAAGCATCAATTTTTCAGCACTCAACCTTTTTCACTGTCCAACTCTCACAACCATACAAGACTACTGGAAAAAACATAGCCTTGACTAGATGAACCTTTGTTGGCAAAGTAATGTCTCTGCTTTTCAATATGCTATCCACGTTGGCTATAACTTTCCTTCCAAGGAGTAGGCATCTAGTAGGTGTAAAGTTAGGTTGTCTATTTGATGTTCTTCTTGTTTCTTGAGGTAGGATTGTATTGCTATAAACTTCCCCCTTAGAACTGCTTTTGCTGCATCCCATAGGTTTTGAGTTGTCGTGTTTTCATTGACGTTTGTTTCTAGAAATTTTTTTTATTTTCCTTTTGATTTCTTTAGTAACCTGTTGGCTATTTAGAAATGTGTTGTTTAATCCCCATGTGTTTCTGTTTCTTATAGTTTTTTTCTTGTAATTGATATCTAGTCTCCTAGCACTGTGGTCAGAGAAGATGCTTGTTATGATTTCAGTTTTCTTAAATTTACTTAGGTTTGATTTGTGACCCAAGATGTGGTCTATCCTGTACAATGTCTCATGTGCACTTGAGAAGGTATATTCTTCTGCATTTGGATAGAATGTCCTGAAGATAAAAATGAGATCCATCTCATCTAATGTATCATTTAAGACTTGTGTTTCCATATTCATTTTCTGTTTTGATGATCTGTCCATTGGTGTGAGTGGGGTGTTAAAGTCTCTTACTATTATTGTGTTACTGTCAATTTCTCCTTTTATGTCTGTTAGTGTTTGTCTTATGTATTGAGGTGCTCCTATGTTGGGTGCATAGATACTTATAATTGTTATGTCTTCCTCCTTGATTGATCCCTTGATCATTATGTAATATCCTTCCTTATCTCTTGTAATCTTCTTTACTTTAAGATCTATTTTGTCTGATATGAAAATTTCTATTCCAGCTTTCTTTTGCTTCCCATTTGCATGGAATGTATTTTTCCCTCCTCTCATATTCAGTCTATATGTGTCGTTAGGTCCAAAGTGGGTTTTCTGTAGACAGCATAGAGAAGGGTCTTGTTTTTGTATCCATTCAGCCAGTCTGTGTCTTTTGGTTGGAACATTTAATCCATTTACATTTAAAGTAATTATTGATATATATGTTCCTACTGCCATTTTCTTAATGGTTTGGGGTTGATTTTGTAGATTTTTTTTCTTCTCTTATATTTCTTGACTATGTAAGTCCCTTTAACATTTATTGTAAAGCTGGTTTGATTTTCCTTTTCTTATTGAACATTTAAGTAGTCTCTAATGCTTTGCTATTATACATATGTGATCTTTATACATAAATATTTGTTCAACTTTAAAATCATTTTTAGATAGAGTTTTCCAACTAGAATTACTAGGTCAAAGGATCTTAACTCTTTGATGTATATAAATGAATAAGAGTACCCTTTACTGTTATGTGCTGGCCCCTATATATTGTTTCACATTTTTTGAGCCTTGCTTATTTAACAGATGAAAATTGGTTGAAAATAGTTTATATCATTATATCTTTCAGTCTTTTAATTATTTGTCTGGCCTCTTGTTCATTATCCTATGGCATCTTTGCATTTTTCCTATTAATTCAATGACTTCTTTGTAAGGATATGAGCACATTGTCATGTCTATAGAAAACATTTTTCCATTTGGTTGTTTGCATTTTTATTTTATTATGTTGTAGTTTTTAACAACAGTTTTATTAAAATATAGTTTATACATATTTTATTGTATTTCAGCCATTTAAAATGTGCAATTCAGTGTTTTTCAGTATAGTAACAGAGTTGTGCAACTATCACTACAATCAGTTTAAAACATTTTCATCACCAAAAAGAAACTGCACTAATTAGCAGTCACTCCCCAATTTACTTTCTGTCCACTATGTTGTGCTTCAGTATAGAGACATTTTTCATTTTTGTGTGTTTATATATCAGTCATTCTTTCTGTGATTTCTTCTTGTCACTTTGTGTTTAGAAAGTCTGCCTCATTAACTAGTTTTTCTGTAGTATAAATTACATTAAGAAGCTAACTTATTGTTACTGTAGGAAGTTTCAGATCTTACTTTTTGACCAGAAAGACATGATTTGGTCGTGGTCATTGTCTTATTTACCAGAGTTGCCAAACTCTTTCTTTACTATTTTCCTCCCCAGTATAAACTTCTCCCAATTAGTTTTGGGATCATATTTTGTTTCTGATTCCACACAACTTGCTGTAAAGCTCTTTTGTGCTTTTGTTACTAGGTAAGTGTTGACAGTCTGAATTTTTCATTTCGTGACATTCTTATCTATTTTCTATTGTTTTTATTAAGGAGGCAAGGTTACTGTCAGTGACTTAAGTAATGTTCTACAAAACACTGGATTCAAACTTGAAGCAAAGGAAATCCAGGACTTGCAGACCCACCTACCAGTTACTGGTGAGTCTTTAGGATGCCTTTATCTTGGAGACGATGACTCAGCTCACTCTGAAAGCAGTGAGGAAAGACATGTTCAGAAGAGAAGACTGAAAGCAGAGATACAACATAGAGGCTGTTACTCAAGTCCAAATGATAGAGCCTCATAAAATCCAGATAATAAGGGTCTTATTTAGGGAGCCACACTGGTAATATATTGGGAAGACTGATCTGATGTGGTAGGTGAAAGGGAGGTAGAGAATAAAAGTGTAAATCAGAGGACTGTGGATCATGGGATTGCCTCAGAACAAAAAATGGGGTGGGAGGAAACAGAACAGAGAGAAAAATCATTTTTAGGACATAATTGAAGTAATTCCAAGAAATTTAGATACAAGGTATCAGTCAATTGAGTAAGATAAGGAAGAAAGATAAAGGAAAGTTAAGAAGAAAGAAATAGGAAAAGATATATAAAGATACATACATAAGAATATAGACGGACCATTTTTTTAAAAAATAGCATAACTGGAATGGAATCAGGGCTAAGATGAAAGGACTCAGACTGAAGAAAAGGAGGGGAGTAGTCTCTTCTTTCTTCACTGGAGAATCTTGCCTGGCATATAATAGCATGGAACCCCAAGGACTAGAAAGATCTTTTACTAGAGCAAGACTTCATTGTTCAAGGATGATGGTCATGAGTTTTAAATACATTTGTTTCTTTAATTAATTCATTCAGCAAATATTTATTGAGTACCAACAATATGCCAGCATTGTGTTGTATTGCTTTATTTACTTGGCAACTGTTCATGCTATTTCTGTGCAATGTATTTATTATTAATAGAAACAGACTAGATATTAACCCCTTACTAGATATATATTTGTAGATATCTTCTCCCATTCAGTAGGTTGCCTTCTCACTTTGTTGATGGTTTCTTTTTATGTACAAAAGCATTTTAGTTTTAATTTAATTCCATTTGAATGTTTTTGCTTTTGTTTCCCTTGCCTAAGGAGACACATCCAAAAAATATATATATTTCTAAGTCCAATGTCTAAGAACTTACTGCCTGTGTTTTTTTCTAGGAGTTTTATGGTTTCAGGCCTTACATTTAAGTCTTTAATCCATTTTGAGTTTATTTTGGTATGTGGTTTAAGAAAATGGTTCAGATTTCCCAAACTACTTATTGAAGAGACTTGTGTATTTAATTTTTCAATTATCTTTGTTAATGATACCTTATTATCTTTGTTATTGTTGTTGTTTAGTCTCTAAATCCTGTCCAACTCTTTTGTGACCCCATGGACTGTAGCCCACCAGGCTTCTCTGTCCATGGGATTTCCCAGGCAAGAATACTGGAGTGGGCTGCCATTGCCTTCTCCAGGGGATCACCCAACCCAAAGATCGAACCTGTGTCTCCTGAATTGGCAGGTAGATTCTTTACCACTGAGCCACTTAGCATACATACCTGAGTCTAAATTCTGAATTTCTTACAGAAGATGAAAAGGTTGGCTTAGATGTGTTGATGGATGCAGCAAAAACTTTTACAGGTGAGTAAGAATTTGTATCAGATGTTATAAAATTGAGATCTTGATGTTTTATGGAGAAATACTTACAGCAGTAGTTTACTCTGTCCAGTCATTAGTAAGTTCACTCTGCTCTTTTATCTATTTATTGATAATTTTGACTTATTGATGATAGTTTAGATTATTAGAGATTCAGAGAAAGTGTGGGCACTCTCCATAAGGAATATTAACTTGTCCAATGTTTTGGTCGGTAATGTGCTCTCATTTCTCTAGTGTTTAAAAAAATCAAAATATAGGTGAATACATGAATCTTAATGTGAAGTTTTTACATCAGGAAATGTGATCGCTTTGAACAGTCAGTTCCATAATTCAGGTTAAGCAGCAGTAACAGAGCTGTTACTTGCCTGTAGACTCTACTTACCATCACAAGTCATTGTGCTGTTATTCTGCCTCCATGTTATTCTATGCCACATTGACCCATACACAGGATAGAAATGTTATCTGTCTTCTTATTTGAATTTAAAAAGCCTTTTCAAGTAATGGATTTCACAATAATTCTGTGTAAGTGAAGTCAGCTCATGTATTTAAACTTCATCCTACAGTTAAAAGTAAAGTTGTACTGGATTATTTTTTTTTATAATTTAGAATAGTTAGACTTCTTAATATTATCACCTGAAACAATTCCCGTCTATTCAAAGGAGACAAGGTAGGAGCCAGTGACTTTAAAACTGTGCTGGGAAACATGGGACTCAAGCTCACTGAAAAAGAACAGTTTCTGCTGTCAAAAACTCTGCCAGTTTCTAGTGAGTAGTTAACATCCAATCATGGTGCTCAGGGAAATGTGGTATTGTGGGCTTTGGGGTGAGAATTGTCCAGTGCCCTGAGAAGCCCCCTAAGAAAAACGCAGATCAGACATAAGAAACTTTGTTACTGTCACTTGTGGAAGTGAGAGACTTCTCTCTTTTCTATTCAGCCAGTGGTTAAATATTTTTTTTATTTTAATAGCTACACAGCTAAATTGTTAGGTAGTCCTCTGAAAATGCACCCCCATCCTCAATTCCTCCCCTAGTAGCTCTCCCACAGTCCAGTGACTAAATTGTATACATGTAAGAGCCAGGGAACCTTTTGGACCATGTGCTTGTACTGTCAGTACCCATTCTGACTGGTCAGCATCCCAGTGAGTTAGTTCCTCAAAACTTTCACCTCCTGGGCACCTGTGTAGGCTGTGTAGACTCACCCAGAGGTCTGTGTAGACCCTAGAGGCCAGCCTGTGCTTCACCTGTACCTCCTGCCTAATTCCAGAGACCTCAACATATAGACCAAAGAAGGCAATGGCAACCCACTCCAGTACTCTTGCCTGGAAAATCCCATGGATAGAGGAGCCTGGTAGGCTGCAGTCCATGGGGTCATTAAGAGTCGGACACAACTGAGTGACTTCACTTCCACTTTTCACTTTTATGCATTGGAGAAGGAAATGGCAACCCACTCCAGTGTTCTTGCCTGGAGAATCCCAGGGATGGGGCAGCCTGGTGGGCTGCTGTCTTTGGGGGTCACACAGAGTCGGACACAACTGAAGCAACTTAGCAGCAGCAGCAGCAACATAGACATTCTTGCCCTGCCCCATAGTTCCAGGTCTTCATTGTTCTCCAGGTAAGAGAGAGCCTCAGTTCAGTTCAGTCACTCAGTCACGTCCAACTCTTTGTGACTCCATGGACTGCAGCATACCAGGCTTCCCTGTCCATCACCAACTCCCAGAGCTTACTCAAACTCATGTCCATCAAGTCAGTGATGCCATACAATGGTCATCCTCTGTCATCCCCTTCTCCTCCTGCTTTCAGTCTTTCCCAGCTTCAGGGTCTTTTCCAATGAGTCAGTTCTTCACATCAGGTGGCCAAATATTGGAGCTTCAGCTTCAGCATTAGTCCTTCCAATGAATATTCAGGACTGATTTCCTTTAGAATGGACTGGTTGGATCTCCTTTTAATCCAAGGAACTCTCAGGAGTCTTCTCCAACACCACAGTTCAAAAGCATCTATTTTTAGGCAGTCATCTTTCTTTATGGTCCAATGTTCATATCCATACATGACTATTGGAAAAAACCATACCTTTGACTAGACAGACCTTTGTTGGCAAAGTAATGTCTCTGCTTTTTAATATGCTGTCTAAGTTTGTCGTAGCTTTTTTTCCAAGGAGCAAGCGTCTTTTAGTTTCATGGCTGCAGTCACCATCTGCAGTGATTTTGGAGCCCAAGAAAATAAAGTCTATCCCTGTGAGAAAGCCTACACATCACTAAGGACATTAGTGACCCTAGTGGCAGAACTGGCAACCTGGGCAGCAAATGCTCAACGCCTCCTGTGAATCCTCCCCACATACTCCTGTAAAGTAAAGTTGCTCAGTCGTGTCTGACACTTTGCGACCCCATGGACTGTAGCCTACCAGGTTCCACCACCCATGGGATTTTCCAGGCAAGAATATTGGAGTGGGTTGCCATTTCCTTCGCCAGGAGATCTTCCCGACCCAGGGGTTGAACCCAGGTCTCCCGCATTGTAGGCAGACGCTTTACTGTCTGAGCCACCAGGGAAGTCACATACCCCTGAGGCTATGACTACTCACTGTGCCTAGCATCCCTCACCAACTGCTCTCACAAGGCCAGTTGTGAGAAATGCAACATTCTTAGGATACTGGCTCCAAGAAAGCAGAGAGAGATGCAGAAAGAAGCAGAGGACTGTAATGGAGATGACTGGCTGCATATGCCAGGTACCGAGGGTTCTGCCCACCCTGCAGACAATCCTGCCACAGAATGGAGGCCTCTCCCCAGAGGCAGAGAACACCTGTAGGGACGAGTTAGGGTGGTATGTGTCCCTTGTTATCTGTCTCTGTTGAATTTCACCTACATTTATGAAAAGATTTTGTTTAGAGAACAATTTTTTTTTCATTTCAGTATTGTTTTGTGTTGCTGCTTGGGTTGCTACCTGTCTTTAATGTCATCCCTTTTTAGGATCTACCATTATATCTAAACATATACTTGTAGGAATACACCATAGGCCTAGAGCATAGGCATGGAAAAAAGAAAAAGGCAGAGGAGTCAAAATGCCGTTAAAGAAGAGAAGAATGAGAAGAAAGAATCGTGTGTGTGTGTGTGTGTGTGTGTGTGTGTGTGTGTGTGTGTGTGTG
>ML664177.1:9042854-9089491 GCA_007570785.1 Antilocapra americana | reverse complement strand
TGTGTGTGTGTGTGTGTGTGTGTGTGTGTGTGTGTGTGTGTGTGTGTAGCCTGCATCAACCACTGCTGTGTGTTCCACATAAAGGATAGACTGAGAACAGTCCTTACCTTTTGTTATAATTTGAAAGTGAAATAGAATAATTTTCTAGGTGAATTGTGTAAAATGTCTTATAAAATGACAAAGAGTTTGTCCTTTTTCTTTTGACTTGAATTTTACCATATCTTTCAGGAGATAGAAAGATACATACGAAAAGATTACTGAATAGTGTGAAACCTCTCAAAGGTAAGAATCATAAGAATAGCATCTAAAATTTATTGTGTTTTGCATCTGCTTTTTAAAATGTCTGATTAGCATTTTGCTCTTTCAATGTTCAACTGATGTACTGATACTGAATATAGGCCTGGTAACCTACTATTCTTCTTTGGGTATAAGTACATTTGAAGAAATCATCGTTAGTAACATGTAGCAAATTTGAAATTTTTATTTCATTAGGTTGGTTATCTTTATCACAGTTCATCATATTTATTTAATTCTTCTTTTTCACCCATGATTACTTCAATTAAAAGCTACAGCACAGTGTTAAGAGAGCATTTTCTCTTCTTGACTCCAATACTAACTCTCTAGGTTCACTTAAATGGCCAGTGTTTCCCCCTCCACTTAGGGTGAAACTCAAAGATAGAATCCACTTAAAGGTATAATCTTCCACTTCTTGGACTTGCTTGTATTTCTTATGTACATCCTCTTCTTCCTAAGGGAAAAAAATCAGTGTCAATAAGCTGGACACTCTAATGAAGAACATGGGAATTCAGCCTGAGAAAGAGGACTATGAAGATTTTCTGACCCATCTGCCAGTTGATGGTAAGTGTTTCAGATACCTCTGTACCTAGGGAGAACCTTAGGGTTTCTACATAAGAGCTTCTGAAAGTAAAACTCTTTTTTAATCTCTTTTGAAAACTTATGAAATATTTCAAACATATATAAAAATAGAGACCAATATAACAAATACAGGCTAAAGTTAACAGATGTTATCATTTTGCACGCATCTCCATTTCCTCATTCTCTCCCATCCATGTATACCTTTTCTTAAGTAAGATAAAGTTTCATTAATGACCCAATAAGACAAATTAACCTTGATAAAAGTGTCAAAAAGGCAAAGTTAGGATAAATCATTAGGAAGAAATTGCTAAGGGATGAGACCCAGTCTAAGAGTCCCTTATCATAGTCTAATAAAGCCAGTGGCTTTGAATTTAAAAAAAACAAGTTTCTGTAAGAAGGCTAGATAACACATCTTTCAGCAGAGCCAGTACATCAAAGTGAACAAATTGCTCTTCTTCCCTCAGTGTTGTTCTCAGCTAGGGCCTGACAGGTGTAGCTGAGGTAGGCTGCTGCTCCCAGTAAACGTCTTCTACGTTACCCTGACCTGTGTCTGGCCTTAACAGAGGAAACAGTTTTAGCCTAGCCTGTAGTTTAAAACTTCACTCTCCCTGGGTTTAATAATGCTGGTAATCATGGTCCCTACATATCAGCTAGGAGTCCTCAAAATGCTTCCTACTAGAAAAGGCATTATTAACAATAAACTATTTTTAGGATCCTTGATTCAATAACACAGACAAAATTTTTTTCTAATTCAAAAGTGTGACTATTTCTGCACCATTGAAATTCATTTGTCTAGCTAGCACGAACTATATGCAAAACCCTGAATGACAGACAAATTATACCTGGTAGTATAAAGGAAATTAAGGGATGGTCCCTGCTCTCGTATACTTTACAGTCCTGAAGGTTGGTGGTGGAGAACATAAGCAAAATTTAGAGTGGGAAGATAGCATACCGTTAAGCTTTAAGAGTCAGATGCTTATGTAAACAAATGACTTCAAAGTTTCAGATTCTGTCTGGACCATTGAAATATGTTCCAGTTATTGGGTTTGAAAAAAGGGAGAGGCCTCTTTTAATAGTATAGATTTAGATTTATACTATTTATATAAATAGATTTAATAGTAATCCCTCTATTAGAAGGAATTGCTATTAAACTTGCTTCTTTACATTAAGGATTATTTGATACTATACAGAAAGTGATATTAATTAAATGAATACTCACGCTAACATTTTGATCTTCTTTCCTGTTTCTTGTGTATTTTGAGTTAAAAGAGTTACTAAAGAAATCATGAAAAATAGAGAATTCCAATACTTCACAACTTAATTGTTTACAACTTACAACTTAAATGTTTTGTAACATTTTTCTCTAAGTTTTTTCCTGTGCCTGAATTGTCTTTTCTTACAGAGAATCAAATGGTTGATTTGGATGTGGCAATGGATGATGCAGAAGCTTTCAATGGTGAATAAGCAGTTAGGGGAAAAGGGAATTCATTATTAAGTAAGAACTTAATGCTTTATTTTTTCAAAAAAGATGTTTTTAAACAGTCATTTTTTTCTTTGAGCTTTTATTGACATGCTCAATTGACAAAAGACCCTGATGCTGGGAAAGATTGAAGGCAGGAGGAGAAGAGGACAACAGAGGACGAGATGATTGGATGGCATCACCAACTCAATGGACATGAGTTTGAGCAGGCTCCAGGAGTTGGTGATGGACAGGGAAGCCTGGCGTGCTGAGTCCATGAGGTCACAAAGAGTTGGACATGACTGAGCTGATATTGACTCCCTACAAATTTAATGTTAAATGTTTCTTTTATAATCTGATGTGGGATTTTCCCTGAATAGAGCTATAATATGCGATATTTTTATCAATAATGTTTTCCATTTCACCATTGTTTAACCAACCAAAAACCCAGGTCTCCTGCATTGCAGGCAGATTCTTTACCAGCTGAGCCAACAAGGAAGCCTAAAATATAGGTCAACACTGTCCAGTTTCAAGGTAAATTTTTGTCAGGTGGCTAGGAAATTCAGTTACTGTGTCTAAAGACCCAATAGTTCAGGAAATTTAATGACTTTTGACTTATATCTATAATTATAAAAACTTTTCTTTTGCTGGATTTAAAAGTATGAATTCTATTTCTGACTCAATCCACCCACCCACATGTCCTTCGAATCTACATAGTTTACCAAATTTCATAGTCAATTTGCTCATCTAATTATAGATGATGCCACATAGGTAATCTTTTTCATAGTTTGAAATCTTTAGTCCATTCCTAAAATTTCTGTTATTGCTGTTTAGTCGCTAAGTTGTGTCTGACTCTTTGCAACCCCATAGACTGCAGCATGCCAGGCTCCTCTGTCCTCCACTATCTCTCACAGTTTGCTCAAATTCATACTAGTAATGCTATCTAACCATCTCCTTCTCTGCCGCCCCCTCTCCTTTTGTTTTCAATCTTTCCCAGCCTCAGAGTCTTTTCCAGTGAGTCCTAAAGTTGTTACATGTTAACAATTTCCATCTTTCCAAAGGAGAGAAGGTTAATGTCAGTAATCTGGACAATGTGATGAGGAGAATGGGGCTAGCACTCACTACTGAGGAGCAGAAGGAGCTGATGAAAACTCTGCCAGTTCACGGTGAGGATTTAGCTCAGCCTGGGAAACTTAGTCATGGGCTTGTGTGTGAAAACTGATGAAATTATGTATGTATATTGTCCAATAAAATCTAAATTGTAAAACGCAATCCTCACATGAGAAGAAATCTTGTTGCTTACATTTTAATACAGAAAATTGACAACATCTTTTGTTGTTCAGTTGCTAAGTCGTGTCTGACCATGGACTGCAACACACCAGGTTTCTCTGTCCTTCACTGTCTCCCAGAGTTTGCTCGGAGTCAGGTCCATTGAGTCAGTGATGCTATCTTTCACTAGTCTCCTACCATAAGGGCAAATTACCCTGTCTCTCTGGGAGCACTGCCTAATCTAAATCAAGACCAAGTCCAAAAGGGAAGTTGAAGGAGAAATAGAAGGAACGGAAAAAGAAGAAACAAAGAAGCAAGACTAGTTTTAATTCAACGGATCAGTTCAGTTCAGTAGCTCAGTCGTGTCCGACTCTTTGCAGCCCCATGAACCGCAGCACACCATACTTTCCTGTCCATCACCAACTCCCAGAGTTTACCCAAACTCATGTCCATTGAGTTGGTGATGCCATCCAACCATCTCATCCTCTATCATCCCCTTCTCCTCCTGCCCTCAATCTTTCCCAGCATTAGGCTCTTTTCAAATGAATCAGTTCTTCACATCAGGTAGCCAAAGTATTGGAGTTTCAGCTTCAACATCAGTCCTTCCAGTGAACACCCAGGACTGATCTCCTTTAGGATGGACTGGTTGGATCTCCTTGCAGTCCAGGGACTCTCAAGAGTCTTCTCCAACACCACAGTTCAAAAGCATCAATTCTTTGACACTCAGCTTTCTTTATGGTCCACCTCTCACATCCATACATGACTACTGGAAAAACCATATCCTTGACTAGACAGATTTTGTTGACAAAGTAATGTCTCTCCTTTTTAATATGCTGGCTAGGTTGGTCATAACTTTCCTTCCAAGGAGTAAATGTCTTTTAATTTCATGGTTGCAGTCACCATCTGCAGTGATTTTGGAGCCCAAAAAGTAAAGTTAGCCACTGTTTCCATCCCCATCTATTTCCCATGAATAGGTGGATTTATATCAGTGAAAGCTTCCCTCAGCTTTGGTTTCATTCTTACTTGAGGATAAAACAGACTAACTTCTAAACGAATCAGAAAGGAGTTTTTTTTTCTTTTCTCCTGAAATTATGGCTGCTGTCTCTGTGCTGTCTTTGTTAATCTTTCCATCATTTAACCTATATTCTTAACTGTGTCTTATATTACAGCTGATGGACAAGTATTTAAGAACAGATTGCTAAAAAGTGTGAAGGCCCTCAAAGGTGAGTGAAAAGTATGATGAAAGAACAAGTAAAAATAAAATCCTTAGCATTTTCTTTTAAATATTCCAAGTTTGCTTCCTGCCAGTTTATTGATCCATTGTTATGAGCTATCATTCTTCTTTGGGTGCACTGCCCTTTAAGATACAAGTCAAAGTATATTACTGTAGGAAGTTTCTAACACTGTTTTCTGGATAGAGCCATATAAGTTGGTGGTTATTTCAATCAAATTGTTAGACTTACCTCAAAGTGAAAGTGTAAGTTGCTTAGTCGCGTCTGACTCTTTTGATCCCCTGAACTATAGACCACCAGGCTCTTCCAGATTTTCCAGTCAAGAATACTGGAGTGCATAGCCATTCCCTTTTCCATGGGATCTTCCCAACCCAGGGATCGAACCCAGGTCTTCTGCATAGCAGGCAGATTCTTTACCATCTGAGGCACCAGGGAAGCCCCAAACTTACCTATTCCTCTCTAAATGACCTCTCATGGAAAACAAAGCAGAGTCCCCTGGATAGACATTAAGGAAGATATCTTTTATCTTACCAAACTTTCTATGCTAATTCAATGTAAACAATTATATATCTAATTTTTAATTAGAAAAAATATTTTTAAACACAAAATACTATAAGAAAACTAACTCTACTACTTACAAAAATTGATATAAAGAAGTAAAAGTCAAGTCACAAGGATGTAATGTACAACATGGTGACTGTGGTGAAGAATACCTTATTTTATATTTAAAAGTTGCTAAGAAGGTAGACCTTAAAAGTTCTTACCACAAGGGGGAAAAGTATGTAACTATGTATGGTGATGGAGGTAAACTAAATTTATTGTGGTGATCATTTTACAATATATACAAATATTGAATAATTACATTGTACACCTGAAATTAATGTTATATGCCAATTGTATCTCAATTTTTTAAAGTGAAAGTCTCCCACTTCCCACTGATCTCATCTCTCTCCATAAAGATAAATAATGTTTACTGTTTAGCTTTGTCTCAATGGTTATTTTTCTCAATTTTTTCTTAATTTCAAATCTAAATCTTACAGACAAATCTAAATCTTGGGAGAGATATATGTTAATAGTTTCTTCGTGCCCTTGTGCTTTATTGTCCTATGAGGTTTCTGATGCATGATTGGCATTTTTCACTCTTAAGTGTCAATACTCTCGTTTTTATTCCATGTCCTTCTTTCCAAAGCACCAAGGGTCAGAATAAAAAAACTGGAATCTTTTATGGAAAACATGGGAGTTAGACTCAAAGATGAGGAACTTGAGGAACTAATGACCCAACTGTCAGCTGATGGTGAGTGTCAGACATCTTTATGTTCTTCAGAGAAGCATTGAGCCCTTGTATTAGAACTGCTGTAAGTAGCCTTTTTAGTACCATAATGAAGTAAATGTCAATAGAAAGGCTTAATCTTGATTCATGAAGAAATATCATCTCCAAAAACACTTTGGAAAAATATATTGTGAATGTTGGTTGCAGGACTCAGCCATGCCTGGGAATACCATACACTTAAGGAGTTTAAGAAAAATTAACTTTTAAATTTCATTCATAAGGGAACATTTAAGAAAGTCACAAGTCAGATGATGAGCTAGGAGAAAATGGTAAGGTCCTTAAGGCAGAAAAAGCCCTCATACATTGATTAAAACATACTGACAGTAGAAAAATAGGCAAATATTCATAAAAGAGGAAACCTAAAGGTTCAATAACATATGAAAAGATATTTAACCTCACCAGTAATCATGAAAATACAAAATAAAGCAAGGCATGGAAATATTTTCAGTTCTCAGGCAAAAATTAATAAGACTGAGAACATTTAGTTCTGGTGACAATAAGGGGAAAGGGACTCACTGATACATTTGGGGGAAAATTGCCATTGCTCTTGGAAAAATCATTTGGAAGTACTTTGTGGGGCGGGGGAATCCCTTTTTCCTAGTGAATCTAGCCTACATGCTTCATCTGTAATATATGGTATTTCTTTTTGCTGAAGTCTGGTCCCTATTCCATCACTAACTTGCTGACAATTTAACCTTACTGAATCTAAGTTTCTTCACATGTAAAACAAGGGGTTGAATTAAATTATTTTCTATGGTAATTTCTCACCCTGAAATAATTTAGATAATGCATATAAAGGTCTTACTTCATTGTCTAGAATACTCAGTAAATGTTGGTCATGATGACAGTGGTAGTGGTGAAGATGACAGTGAAGATGGAGAAAATGTTGAAGAAGAAAAGGAAATTCTATGATCTATTAATCAATTTAGCCATTATATAAAGACCTAAAAGAATAAATATTTGTTACAAATTATGACCTTCATATAAATACGTAAGGTAAAAATACAACTTAGAACATTTTACATGAAATAGCACTGAGCTCACTGGCTTTCTTCTCCACTACTCCTGTCCTTATTTCTGGCAACTTTAATATCCTCTGTATAGATCAGAGGTCAGAGACCACTTCCACAGTCTGATGAATTGGACCTCTTCTAAAAAATAAAATTTTTAAATGCATAAAATGAAATACATAAGATTACCAAGAAGCTAATTATATTAAAATGCAATTTATCAAAACACTAGCGAAATAAATTATTAGTACTTATTAATACATTTAACAATTTCTGGTGTGATCACTCACCTAGAGCCAGACATCCTGGAATGTGAAGTCAAATGGGCTTTAGGAAGTATCACTACGAGCAAAGCTAGTAGAGGTGATAGAATTCCAATTGAGCTATTTCAAATCCTAAAAGATGGTGCTGTGAAAGGGCTGCACTCAATATGCCAGCAAATTTGGAAAACTCACCAGTGGCCACAGGACTGGAAAAGGTCAGTTTTTGTTTCAATCCCAAAGAAAGGCAATGCCAAAGAATGCTCAAACTACCGCACAGTTGCACTCATCTCATACACTACAAAGTAATGCTCAAAATTCTCCAAGCCAGGCTACAACAGTATGTGAACCATGAACTTCCAGATGTTCAAGCTGGTTTTAGAAAAGGCAGAGGAACCAGGGATCAAATTGCCAACATCCGCTGGATCATCAAAAAAGCAAGAGAGTTCCAGAAAAACATCTACTTCTGCTTTATTGACTATGCCAAAGCCTTTGACTGTGTTTTCCACAACAAACTGTGGAAAATTCTGAAAGAGATGGGAATACCAGACCACTTGACCTGTCTCTTGAGAAACCTGTATGCAGGTCAGGAAGCAACAGTTAGAACTGGACATGGAACAATAGACTGGTTCCAAATAGGGAAAGGAGTACGTCAAGGCTGTATATTGTCATCCTACTTATTTAACTTATATGCAGAGAGTACATCATGAGAAACACTGGACTGGAAGAAGCACAAGCTGAAATCAAGATTGTCAGGAGAAATATCAACAACCTCAGATATACAGATGACACCACCCTTATGGCAGAAAGTGAATAAGAACTAAAGAGCCTATTGATGAAACTGAAAGAGGAGAGTGAAAAAGTTGGCTTAAAACTTAACATTCAGAAAACTATGATCATGACATCTGGTCCCATCACTTCATGGAAAATAGATGGAGAAACAGTGGAAACAGTGTCAGACTTCATTTTGGGGGGCTCCAAAATCACTATAGATGGTGACTGCAGCCATGAAATTAAAAGATGCTTACTCCTTGGAAGGAAAGTTATGACCAACCTAGATAGCATATTAAAAAGCAGAGACATTACTTTGCTATCAAAGGTCTGTTTAGTCAAAGCTATGGTTTTTCCAGTAGTCATATATGGATGTGAGAGTTGGACTATAAAGAAAGCTGAGTGCCAAAGAATTTATGCTTTTGAACCATGGTGTTGGAGAAGACTCTTGATAATCCCCTGGACTGCAAGGAGATCCGACCAGTCCATCCCAAAGGAAATCAGTCCTGGATATTCATTGGAAGGACCGAGGCTGAAGCCCAAACTCCAATACTTTGGCCACCCGATGTGAAGAACTGACTCATTGGAAAAGACCCTGATGCTGGGAAAGACTGAAGGTGGGATAAGGGGATGACAGAGGATGAAATGGTTGGATGGCATCACCGACTCAATGGACATGAGTCTGAGTAAACTCCAGAGATGGTGAAGGACAGGGAGGCCTGGCCTGCTGCATTCCATGGGGTCGCAAAGATCTGGACACAACTGAGCGACTGAGCTGAACTGAACAAGTTCTAGTACCAGGTCTAATAGTTATTGTCATTTTAAAGTAGTGAAGAACGTAAGTAAATTTTCAATATATTTGCATCGACTGTCATGTGATATGAAAATGTTAGTGATTTATATTATCAATAGTAACAAAGTCACAGGTTCCTCTACTACTACTACCATGGTTTGTGGACTACATGAATAATTAAAGAAAATGCTAAATTTAAGTTAGTGATTAATGAAAATATAGATGTATTTTACAAGGAATCCTTCAGCTTGAATGGGAAAAAATCTATAAATACAGGATCCACGGACCCCAGATTAAGACTCTTGTTATGGGATTTCCCTGGCAGTCCAGTGGGTTAGATTGTTAGACCTCTGTCAGGGAGCTAAGATCCCACATGCCACAAGGTGCAGCCAAAAATAACCAAAAAAAAATTTTTTTTTAAAGAACTCCTGATATAGATCACCCATCCAACATCCTGACCTGCTGTTCCTTGACCTCTTTAACTTCAATCATCTTTTCCTTTGATGACCTGAATCTTGTCCTTGCCTTATGCTTCATCACCCTGAAAATATTTATTTTATATATCCACTGCCTACCCATTATCCTTCATTTACTATGCAAGCTCTTCTACCATAACACAATGTAGGAATGCCGGAAAAATCTCCCATTCTGTGAAAGTACACTGAAGTAACTGAGCTTATGGAGGAAACTGGGAAAGCCCATTCAAAATCTATGCCACTTTGTAGGCAGAGCACTAACAAAAGCAGCAGTTGATACTGTGTGAAGAAGTTTGAAAAGCCCGGGTAAATAGCTCACAGTAGCTGGAAGCCATTAAAAAATACACACATACACACAACCCAAAAAAAGAGTTAGAAAGCTGACATGCAGCTCTGAAATAATGTAGATGGAAATAGAATTCTGAGCAAGTGAATCTGATTCCCTCTCATGCATTATAGGCACTTATCTTTTAATTTTATTAAAATAGAGCTGAGAGGGCCCCTACTGTAGCCAGTCCAGGTTTGTTTGTTTTTTTCTTTTCTTGCTGAGGTTTATAATTCTGATTCTCTTACTTAGGAAAAATTATGTGTGAACTAATACAACTTCCACATTATTGTGACATTATTCCATTTACCAATTGAATATAAAGAATTGGTGCTATTGAACATGTAGCAGAACAGAATGTAGAAATCCAACTCCAGCTATTCCATCCTCATGGAAGCCTTCAGTGCCTTAACTCAACCAGTCTTTCATTATTCAACTTCTCTCCATATGTCTTTGTTTGCTTCCTTAAATTAGATTCAATACTTCAACATTATATAACCTTAAAACTCTTAAAACTCCTGACAAACTTGCTTGGCAAATACCCAGCCATGGCCTTACTCTATGCTTGCTCCTGAAAAGCTTTAACATTGCTGAAGAAAATCACAAAACTGCACTAATAGGACTCACTTGGACACATTGGCCATGAATATCAAGTCAGTCCTTAAAGAGGCCAAAGTCCCTACTATCTTTTCCAACTAAATTCACTTTTCTCACTCTCAGAGGTAATTTCACCCCTACTCTCTTCAAATTTCCAACACATCCTCATCTCAGACTTCATAGAGAAAAAAGATTCAGTTAGATAAGAATAACCTCATTTTCCTCCTTGATTATCTATGAACCTACCTATATCTATGCTCACATACCCTGCTCTCATCTTGTTATAAAGGAATCTCTGCTCCCACTGTGAGCCAACCCTTCCATTTGTGCCTTGAATCTCATTTCCATTTACCTTTTCAAAGATTTAACTCCTGTAATTTTGCTCTTTCTCTCTTGCATCATCAGTTTCTCCCTTTCTGCTAGATCCCTGTATTCCATTGACAGGGAGCTATGTCTCTTATTCCCCTTGTCCCTGGCCAGCTACTACTAGATCAGTTCCTCTTATCAGCAGAATCTCTCAAAAAGCTGTCATTACTTATTATCTTTACTTCCTAACCTCACATTCACTTTCCGTTGCTCGCTTCCCTGTCAGGGAGCTGAACCAACTCTCAGTCATCAGTGACCTATCTCTTAAGAAGCTTCATGATCAATTTTCTGTTCTTATTTACTTGATATCTCAGCTTTTGATATAGTGACTCTCCCCTTTATTGAAACATTTTTTTCTTCAGCCTTTCAAAGCTCCATATCTATTTGATTTTCTTCCTTTTTCACTGACAGCTTTTTCTCAGTTTTCTTTTGTGACTCTCCTCCCCTTCAAGATCTCTGAATAATGAAATGCCCCAGGGCTAGACCCTTAGCTGTCTTTTTAAAAAATCTACATCCTCTTTTTATGAGATTGCATCAAGTCTCATTGGGCGACATATTGTCTTTGAGCTGGTAAAAGCAAATTTGTATCTCCAGGGCAACCTCCCTAAGTCAGGCATGGTATATCAAACTAGTTATTTATTTGATATCTCCACTTGGATGTCCAAAAGGCTCCACAGATTTAATGGACTTATTTAATTCCCCTAAAAAGTCTCAAGCCCTCTCCCAACCCCACCCTCTATTTCAGCAATGTCATTTCATCTATCCTGTTGCCGTTTTTGGAGGGAAGGGGGAAGAAAGACTAGATTTTATTTCTTTTTTCCCCTCTTATTCCACATTCAAATCTAGGCTGTACTTGAAAAATAGGTCCCAAATCCACTCATTATCACCATCTTTACTGCTGCAACCATAGGCCTAGCCACCATCATCTCTTTCCTGGGCCACTAAAACAGACTACTATCTAGTCCTCATTCCTCCAGTTTCCCCATCCTGCATACACCAGCCAAAGTGATCCTTTGAAAGCTGAAATCAAATCAAGTTACTCGCCTTCTTCTAGGCCTCGAGACATTCACTGCAACTAGAATAAAACCCAAGCTTTATCATCATGGCCTACAAGGCCCTGCATAATTTGGCACCTTTTTCTCTATCTCTCAATCATATCAAATTCATCCCATTTTAGGCCTATCGCACATACCATTTTCTACTTGGAATGTTCTCTCAGTTCTTCTCATGACCTTCCTCATCATTCAGGCCTCAATCCAAATAGATGCACATCAGAGAGGGCTTTCCTCAGGCCCCTACCTAAAGCAATCCCACCCACTATTACTCTTATATTGCCCTGTTTCATCTTATTTTAAACTTTTTTTCTCTTTAGCTCTTTTTTTTTTTTTTGCTTTTTATTTTGTGCTGTTTCATCTTTGATAACATCTTAACAATACCTCAAAAAAACAGTACCTCTCAGCCAATTTGTTTACATGCTCATTGTCTGTTTCCCTCTACCAGACTGTACACTCCATAATAGCAAGAACTCTGCCAGTGTGTTTACTTTTGTATCCCCAAAGCCTAGCAAAGTGCCTTGCACACAAAAGGTACTCCTAAGTGATTGCTGTTGTTTAGTCACCAAGTCATACCCAACTCTTTTGTGACCCCATGGACTGAATTGTAGCCCATGAGGCTCCTCTGTCCATAGGATTTCCCAGGCAAGAATACTGGAATGGGTTGCCATTTCCTTCTCCAGATCTTCCAAATGCAGGGATCAAGCCTGCATCTCTTGTGCTGGCAGTTAGATTCTTTTCCACTGAGCCACCAGGGAAGCAAAGTTGTTTATGGATTAATAACTAATACAAATACTCGGGGTTAGGTTTATTTGTCCTGTCTCCCTACACTTACTTGTAACCAAACACTTCTTTTTTAAATTTTATTTATTTTATTTTATTTATTGTTGGCTACGCTGGGAGCTACTCTTCCTTGTGGTGCTTGGGCTTCTCATTGCAGTGGCTTCTCTTGTTGTGGGGCACAGGCTTTAGGCTCATAGTCTCAGTAGTTGTGTCACATGGGCTCAGTTGTTTCACAGCATGTAGAATCTTCCTGGACCAGGGATCGAACCCATATCCCCTGCACTGGCAGGTGGATTCTTAACCACTGTGCCACAAGGCAAGTCCTACCAATCACTTATTAATTTAACTTTATTCTAGTAGCCTCTAAAAGCAAATAGGAAAATACAAGAATGTTTTATTACAGACTGCAAGCTTTGTTTCTAAGATAATACTATTATCTCTAAGGATAAGTTCATAAAATTCTAAGGAAAATTAGAAAAAAGATTACTGAATTCATACTTTCAGAACTTTATGCATCCTAAGTGTTGTGAATCTCAGTAACATTAGCTTCTCTGATTGTGAAGTTTATTTCCCTTTCCTTACAGGTGACAATACAGTTGGTCTGAATGATTTGATGGATGCTATCAGTTATATCAAGGGTGAGTTGCAAGTTATGATAAAAAGATATTATAAATAGCATTTTAATATTTTGCAATTGGTTAAGAAAAATATATTCCCTTATATAAAATATATTCCCTTATATAAATATAAATTCCTTTAAATTCTTTCCTACTTGTTCCAGTTTTGTGGATGCTGCTGAAATTCAGTAAATAATATTTAATATGAGATTATATGTAATATCCATTAAATTTTCTGAAATTTCCCCCCAAGAATTCTTCAACATAGTTACAGATCTCAGGAGCCACAGAACTGTTCCTTTTCCCCATTAGCCCCCATCCTAGAAATGTATCTTCTGGAAATAACTTAATTGAATAAAAAAAATAATCTCTTCCTAAAGACCTTCAGAGAAATTTGAAACAGCCTAAATATCTAACAGTTATGGGAATTACCACATCAACCATGGTAAGTCAGGCTTATGGGATATCATGTGTCAAAATGTTAACTGTAAAAATTATGTAGCAGCTTGGAAACAAGTTTATGAAGTAATTAAGTTACATTAGGTTGGAAAAGCAGAATACAAAGTTGTATATATGTTAAATTTCCACATTATTAAAGTATGGCTTTATTATTAAAGACCAGAAATGGAATATGAAAAACTAAAAATGGTTTTGTGGTAGGGTAGTATAATTATATTTTTCCCACTTTATAGTCTTAAATGTTATTACATTATTTTTACAATGAATGAGGAAAAAAGATACTTTTATGTTAAGATGAATGAAATCCTTGAAATGCCAAGTGCTCAGAGAAGCAAACTATAGTCAAACATTTCCTTTATCCCTATCAAGGTCATACTATGTTAACTTTTTTTAATTGGAGGATAATTGCTTTACAGTGTTGTGTTGGTTTCTGCCATACAACCACATGAATCAGCCACAAGTATATATATATCCCCTTCTCTTAAACTTCCCTCCCACCACCACCATCTACTCCACCCCCGCCCCCGTAAATCACAGAGCACTAGGTTGAGCACCCTGTGCTACATAAAAACTTCTCAAGCTTTTTTTTAATAAATTAAAAAGTGGTCTATAGAAAAAACTTAATTTTCCAGTAGGGTGGGAGGAAGGAAAAAAAAACCCTATATGTAGCTCTTAATTTGCTACATTCAATTTTACAATAACCCATCAGTGAATTCTTTTTTGTAACCAACTTCTGATTGATTTTCTGAACCAGAACTTAAAACAGGATTTTTTTCTGATCCTGATTATTCTGGATACACATAGGTAATGTTATATATAAGCACAAATGGTGTTTTTCATCTTTTGTAGATAGTTATATAATATTTTTGCTACTTATTTCTCACCTTTTCTAAGGAGAGGTGATTGATATCCCGGACTTAGACAACTTTCTAGCAAATAAGGGGATTGAGCTCAATGAAGAAGAAATGAAGAAACTGATGCCTCATTTGACATTCAATGGTGAGTTGTTTTTTTTAATTCTGTTGTCTTCCTAGAAGTTATCTTTGTTATCTTATATGTAAGATCCTTAGAAATGATCCTTATCTTTTGTATCACTTAGAACAATGCTTCTCAAACTTGAATGTGCATATGAATCACCTGAGCAAGTTGTTAAAATGCAGATTGTGATTCAGGTCTGAAGTATAGCCTAAGAAATCCTGCATTTCTAACAAGCTACCAGATAGTGGCAATGTGGCTGGTCCAAGGTCCACACGTTGCCTGTCAGGGACCCAAAAGATGGAGAAATGATATTCTAAGATTCTGTCTGGCCTTTCATTTCTTAAGTCACAAGTACAACCAATATATCATGTGCAAAAACAAGAAGGAAAAATATTAGAGTAATTGAAATTAGCAAATAAAAATGAGTATTAGGGAGAGACACACAGGGAAAGCAGGGGACTTAGGGATTGGTTGGTTTGCTTATTGATTTTTATTATTGCTTATTGAGTCTAGTTGCATGATTTATCTGCTGGCTTTGCATTTTATAATTACTTCAGCTTAGTCTTTTTACTTCTATTACTCTCTTTGTTGTTCTGATACAAATTAAGAAAAAAAAGATGATCTTGGAGCATTTGGGGAGTAGCAGTTCTAACTAGAATGATGTTGCTAGAAAGCTTATGCACAGCTCTGGCCTTGAATGCAAAGACTGTATATCAATTTATTCAAATAACAAACATTATTTGATCACTGAATAGTGAACTAAAATGGTAAAGGGAGTCCATGTGCTAAGCCCAACTGACAATAGGAAATAAAACACAACCATTATGTTCTCAAACCATGGTTTTAATAAATTTGAACCTATTCATTGCAAACATCTCCAGTTTCTATTTTTTCCAGTTTATCATTTCTTGTTATTCAGGAAGATACACTATCTCCCGCTCTTCTCTTCAGTTGAAGAGGTTCTTCTTACCCCTTCCAAATCCATTCCTCTTGACCTGATTTTCTCCCACTTCTTCAAAAAATATTTTTTACAGAGAGATAGTTGGTATATTGTATTAGTTTCAGGTGTACAATATAATGATGCAATATTTGTAGAAAAGTTCTTTATTTCATAATCCAACACTTTCAGTTTCATCTGTTTCTCTCCACTCTACTTATAAAGTAGCATATACTCCTCCATTCCTTTTAAAAACTAACCTTTACTTGGTTCTGGTTCTTCTGCCTTATAATTATGATCATTCATCCCTCATTTCTTTCAGCCCACTCCCTAAGTGGTCTTGAGGTGCTGTTTCTGCTTCCAGACTTCACATTCTGTCTTTGAATCATTGCAATGGCTTCCCCCTTCATGTAGTCCCCAGCTCTACTGAAATAGCTCTCAGAATCAGAAATCATCAATGACTTCCTTTGCCAGATCCACTTATTCTAACTTCCTAATGTAGAAATAATCTAGGGTTTATTTTTCAGTCTTCTCAGTTTTAATTCCTTCCCTCCCTCGACCATACTTGACCATTACTTGAGCTATCAACTCTCCAGGCTAGCAGTTCTCAAAGCATAATCCAGGAACACTTATTTCTTTCAGGGGGGTCCATGAGATCACAACTATTTTTAAAATAACAATTAAGCACTATTTGTGTTTATCAAAGAGTTGGACACAATTGAGCAACTAACACTTTCACTTTCTTTTCACTTTTCCCACTAATTTTTTTAGGAAACTAATTTTCATTTTCAATTGATATATATTTTTCACTTAAAAGTATGGTACCATATTCAGAATTTTTTAAGACTATAAAGAGGTTCTGAGACCAAAATGTCAGAGAACCTTTACTGCCTGGGTTATTTGTTGTCACTACAAATAACCTAGCAGTCAGTTGTAGTGTTTCCAGCTGACTGCTACATCTTTCTTCCTTTGTATCTTACCAAGACCTTAGACTTCTTTTGCAGGAGAAGAGTGAACTGTTTCTTAAATATCAGATGCACACAGTTGAGTTAATCAAATTCATCAGTATAGTACAGTATCACCATTGTTCCATGAAAGGACCTTTGTGTTTTATTACAGTAAGTTCCCCTATGTATGAATGAGTTCCATTCTGAGAGCATGTTTATAAGTCCAATTTGTTTGTAAGTGCTACAAAATTAGCCTAGGTGCCCAGCTAACACAATTGGCTATATGGTATTGTACTGTAATAGGTTTATAATACTTTCCACATAAATAATATATAGAAAACAAGCAAACACAAAAAATAAAGAAAACATTTTTAATCTTATATATGCTACCTGGAAAAGTACAGTACAGTACCAGCTACATCACAATTGCTTTTATGCTTGCTTCCAGACATACTGGATTTGAAATAAAGATATTATACTACTGTACGCTGTACAGTACTATACAGTAAAGTACACAAAAACACAGCCACTTGTAGAGGATGTATGCAAGTGACGATATACGCCAGACCTGTGAACTAACTTACATAATTGGACATTTGAACTCATATTCAAATTTTTGAAAGTATACAAATTGAAGGTTTGTATGTAAGGGACTTACTATATTTTCCCCTTTACCTCCTATTTCTACTTCTATTTCTTTTCCCCCATCATAAGTCCATTCTGTATTATATCTAATATTTACTCTTCCAACCCACTTTCCTCAGGTTTATTTAGGTATATGCATATCCCTTTAAAAATTCAATGTGTGTGGTATTTAATTTATTTAAGTGGTATTGTGTTATAAAACTATTTCTTTTTATCACTCAACATTTTTAATATCTTTATTGAGATATAGTTCACATAATATACACCTCATTCACTAAAAGTGCTCAGTTCAGTGGTTTTTAATATTAACAGATATGTGCAGCTATCACCACAATTATTCTCAAGCATCCTCATCACCTCAGAAAGAAGCACTGTACCCTTTAGTGTTCACTCCCTGTCCTTCCATTGCTAAACGATCATTAATCTACATTCTATGTCTAATGCTTTTCTGGACATTTCATATAAATGAAATCATGTAATATATGGTCTTCTGTGACTGGCTTCTTTTGCTTAGCATGTTTTCAAAACTCATGCATGTTGTAGCATTTATCAGTACTTTACTCCTTTTAATGGCCAAATAATATTCTACTGTATGGATATGTCTCATTTCATTTATCCACTCATCAGTTGATAGACACTTGGATTATTTCCACCTTTTGGCTATTATGAACAATGTTGCTATAAACATTTGTGTGCAAGTTTTGGTGTGGTTGTATTTCACAATATTTAAATCTCCAGATTTCTCGTGCATTTGCATTAACTTCTCGGGTATCAACCACTGTCTTCCTGTTTTTCTGGTCGTGTTCCCCTCCACATTTCCATCAGAGTCCTCCACTACTCAGATTGCTTCCCCCTTAGCGCTCTTTCTTAGGTCAAACTTATACTATCTCCCAAAAAATTTTTAAGTTGTTAAAGGAAGGAATCCTCTGTGCTAGACCCTATGCCAAGTACTAAAGACACAAAGATGAGTGAGTCAAAGCCTTTGTCCTCAAAGAGCTTATAGTCCAACAGAAGAGACAGGCACATAAAATGATTTTGATATAATGTGATAAATGCATGCAGAAGATGCTAAAGGAGCATTTAGTCAGGACTGGGGTTTCCTGGAGAAGAACCTAAGGTTGAACAAGTGTGAAAAGATCATTTAAGTCAGAGAAGCATGCTCTGTATCCTCAGGAGTAACAAACACACCATTATCTCAAATGGGTTGATTCTCAAGAAATACCTGTCAGAACAAAAAACAGAGCAGGTCCTTCTTTCCCTATTCCAACCCTGAGCATTTGCCAACACAGTTTCTTCATACCTTTTTTAAAAAATGTCATCGATCTGAGTTTGAAAGCGTACTGCCAGACTCAAGCCCTGGTTTTTTCTGTAATATCCCTTTTCCCATGTATCACCTTTGAAGTTTAATACCTTGAAACACAGAAAAGAAGAACTGCATTAAGGAAGTCGTGATAGTGCTCTCATTGATCTATACTTTTTTCTATCATACTCACTTGAGAGAAACTCCAATTCCAAGGCAAAACAGTATCTCTAGTTCTTCTAACTCATGGAAGAGGTTCCAACCTGCCATGTTATTTTAATAATTTCATAACTTTTATCTGCTTTAATAAATTTTACATGGCTTCTTCTATATCTGATTCAAAATGTTTTGTAGAACATGGGAAGGTTAAAGTGCATTCAATAATGGAGGGCCTGAAGAAGATTAAACGTGAGTAGAAATTTTTTATTAATAATCTGATGCTGTGCATTTATTTTTATGTGTTTTCTTGGTTATAAAACAAATGCATAATATGTATACCTATGGCTGATTCATGCTGAGGTTTGACAGAAAACAACAAAATTCTGTAAAGCAATTGTCCTTCAATTAAAAATAAATTTAAAAAAACTAATATGTAGAATGGAAAATTTCTATATTCACAAAATGAAAGAATGAAAAATATTTTAATAATCCTTAATTATATCACCAGTGATAATCTATAATCTCACCACCCCAAATTTTTTCCTTATATACACACAACTTTTGTGCATTTACCTTTAAATTCTCACTTTCAATGTACTTTCCCATTTTCTTATTAATATTAAAATCCCACCTATTGACGGGTATGTCTAATGGCCTAAAATTTCTTCTTGAATGCCCCTGAAATTTAATACATAATCTCAGTACTTTTAATTTGCAGGCCTTTTATCACATTTATGTCTAAAATAATTTTCCCAATGCCATAATACTATGTTCTATAGTTACATAGAAAAAAATGAATGGAAAGTTTGAAAATTATACTGTGAAATTGATCAGTAGAGGCAATTAAAATTTGTCTTCTGCCCTCTTTTCCTCAACACACACACAACCTCAATCTGTACTTGATTATTAAGTAATTTTAATTTGCTCTCTGCACCCACATTTTTTGATGAGTATGATTTTTAAAAATTGAATTGTCTCTGAAAACCTGATTATGTTTCAAAACGAAGGATTAAAAAGTAACTTAAGGTACTTTATGTAAATATCTGTAAAATTAATCTTAGAGGAAATAAGTTTAAATTCTGGGTACCCACATTTAAACTTTCCAAGTGAGGGCTGTTGTATTTTACTATTTGTAAAAGAAAAAAAAAGCATCTCTTTGAATAAGTCCACCTTATCTCATCTATTGCTGCTTCTGTAGGTGGTGCCAGAAAACTTTCAGAAATGTCTACTTGGTAATCTTTAACCATGTATTGAAAATCATGCTGCTCAACTTAGGGACACTGGAAGCAATCCTCCATGGCCATGTATAAGATCAGAGTTCATTAATAAGCATTTACTGAGTACCCAAGCAACTGTAAAAATGAAAGTTCAAACAATAAAAAGAGACAAGCAAAGTTCCTGCTCTCAGCAAGGCTCAGTTTTTGAGTACATAGTATATGCTCAATAAGTGCTTATTGACTAACTAATAGAGGTTCTAGTCTCCTGCTTTTAAATAATTAAACACTCACTAACCCAAGCAGCTGTATCAACAGTTATTCTTGAGCTAACCCTCCCAATCCAGGCCACTCAGAAGAAATAGTTATGTGAGTCATAAGTGAGCCACCCAAATCAGAATCAGTTGTTTAAAAAAATATTTACAAAGTGGAGATAGCACAACTTTACAGTGCGTCTACTTACCTTTCTATCGCTCTTCTTCTTCCTCTTTCACTTCTTCTTTTTTCTTTTTAAATTATAAATTTGTGATAACACATTTACACCAGACTTGGAAAATACAGAATAAAGTTACATATAGTTCCACTATATATTACAGTTATTTTTAAGTACATAAATTAAGATTTTTAGTTGGAGTTTCAGTATCAAACTCTCAAAAATTAATAGAATGAAAAGACAGAAAAGCAGAAGGATATAGTAGACCTGAAAAGCACTATCAACCAATTCAGCATGATTAAGATTTATACAATTTTCACAGAACAGCAGGATACAAATTCTTCTCAAGTTCCCATAGACTATAAACCAGGAGACACTGGAACATATCAATGGACATAAAATAAGGTGCAAAATTTTTCCATTTCTTTTTCCCTATTTTTTCTACTTTTCTATATTTCTATTAATAAATTATTTTTCTTTCACTCATACTTCCCTGATTTTCCTGGTGGTGTTGCATTTTTGTTTTTTTCTTTCCCTTCCAGACTCTATCAAACATACACATTTCACATGCTCACCCTGCTCACCCACTTGCTCTTGTCACTACAGAAGCCCCATTCCACTTGCTGTCACCAAAATATGTTTTATTCTGTGAAGTCTACAGTGCATTAAAGAAAATTTAGACATTTAAAAGTGCATTTCAATATTTTTAGAAATTTCAAGCAGTAGTGTCTGTTCCACAAGTTCACCAAATAATATTCAGTTTCCCTTTATTAAGTTTTCTGTATGAAAGTGAAAGTGTTAGTCACTCAGTCATGTCCAACTTTGTGACCCCATGGACTGTATAGCCTGCCAGGCTCGTCTCTCCATGGAATTACCTAGGCAAGATTACTGGAGTAGGTGGCCATTCCATTTTCCAGGGGATCTTCCCGACTCAGGGATCAAATCCAGGTCTTCTATACTGCAGGCGGATTCTTTACCATGTGAGCCACCAAAGAAGCCCAAGATTTCTGTATCAATATAGGTATTGAGGAAACAGATTTTCTTTCTGAATACTGCATTGACTTCTTTGTGCATTCGAACGTGTACTACTATGATTTAAGTTTTCACCCTCAAATTTCAGATGACCATACAGTTACTTTTTAGACAATAACATTTTTTACATTAAAAATCTTTCCTGCTAATTCCTATTTCACCATTTCTATTTTTCTAAGTCGTAAAGGCAGATTTCAGTTACCTAGGCACAAACATGAAAATGACATGTCTACGTGAACAACTTCAAGACCTGCTAATATTTATGTCATTTGATAATGAACGTTCAAAATTCCATTCTGACCTTCCGTGGTGCTTGGGTTGTGGGGGTCTACATGAGAATTTTTTAAATCACACTTATTAGGAATATAGAGAAACTTTACTATATATTTAGAAAAAAAATAGAGTAGAAAAATACAGTCTGCTTCTTGTCAGGAGCAGATATCTTCCAAGTCACATTCCCAGTCAGAATTGTGCTCCATGCAGTACCCAAGAATGGTGTAGGCAGGGAGAAGAGCCTGAGAGAATGAGAGACAAAAGAGAGAGTGGTGGAGGGGAGAGGGGAGGGGAAAGAAATAAAAGCTGTTTGATAAGCTTTTCTTAATTCTACAAATTATGTTTTTTGTGGCAACCTACTCCAGTATTCTTGCCTGGGAAATCCCATGGACAGAAGAGCCTTGCGGTACACAGTCCATGGGGTCGCAGAGTTGGACATGACTGAGTGACCACCACACACACACACACACACACACACACACACACACACATTAGTATTACTATCTCCCCTCCCATAAAGAAAATATATCTATTTTATGTGTACTCCTTTCTGCGTGATACATTACCCTGTACAACCTAAACAGCTTAAAGTTACCACAGAACTTTCTGTGTTTCCATAACCTGCCCCTGTCTTTTCTTGATATTATGACAGTACATTATTGACTTTATCTAGCCAAATTAGACCAAACCTAAGTAACTGAGCCCTTCTTTTCCTGAGTTAATCTCCTCACATTAAGAAAACCAAACCGCCCCACATTTTGAGAGGAAAAAGACTTGAATCAGTACTTTTAAGGTATTTGATGGTTATTTTTCTGGCCATGGAATGGAGTACACTGAGGGAAGGAGATTCTATAGTTAATATTATAACATATATTGTACCCACACATTCCACAAAAGTATTCACTAGAAAGAAATATCTATATCATTAAAAGGTGTATATATTAGTCAAGGGTTCATAACCAAAGCACTGATGAAAATGAAATGCATAGCAGATCATCTTTCTCTTGAGTCAAAAACAGGTTTCCAAAGTTACTTCACTTCTTTACATCCTAAGAGATGATAAATGAATAGGCTTGACCTCAATGCTGACTCTATGATGCTTTTCAAAAAAATTTGTTTTTGGAGTTTGATACATTAAAGCAGGAAAGAAAGCAATTTTAATTAAGATGTATATCAGATACAACTGACACTTTCTTCAGCTTCACTCTCATCTAAGGAAAAATTAATATAAAATTACATCTTCCTATTCTACTTTTCATTCACTTCAGAAATTTGTATAATTTTTGACTCTGAATCTTGTGTTTAATCAAAAGGAATGGGGTCTCTACAGAAACTGATGAAAATCTCAGATGATACCAAAGGTGAGTGAAACCTGATGGCATCAGGCAAACGCATTGTAATGATGGAGTTTAATATTTTGACTTATATTTCATACTCCATGGTTATTTTCCTGAATTGTTTTGTCAATTACTACCCTCTGTCTACTTGTTGACAGGTAACTGAACACCATTATTTCCCCAGTTGTTTTTCTGAGTTCCTTTTGCCTTGTTGGTCAAAAAGTCCATTCGGGTTTTTCTATTACATCTTAAGAAAAAACCCAAATGACTTTTGGCCAACCCAATAGTACATGCCACAATGCATCTCATATCATGGTAGATATTTCATATTGTTTTCTAACAGTTTCAACTCTGATGAATTGTTCTCATCTCTAATTATGTTGTAACCTATTTGATGCAATTTACAGTACAGTTATACAAAGCAGATATTCCTAACTCTGCAACTTAAGAAATTAATTCAACTCATTGGGCTTTAGTGTCCTTATCTATAAATTGAAAAGAGTAAATTAGATGATGATCTATCAGTTCTCTTTCAGCTTTAAAATTCTAGGACTAACTTTTGTGGTTGACAGGTCTGCACTGTCAAGAGAGTAAAAAAAAAACCCACAGAATAGGAGAAAATATTTGTAAATGACATATCTGATAAAGGTCTAATATCTAAAACATATAAAGAAACCTTGTTAGCTCAACCAGAAAAAGACTAATAACCCAATTTTAATAATAGGCAAAGCAAATTTCAAAAGAAGATATAAAAATGACAAGTAAGCACATAAAAAGATGTTCAAAATCATTAGTCTTTAGAGAAATGAAAATCAAAACCATGAGAGACTACACCCATTAGGATGATTATAATTTTATAAAAGACAGTAACAAGTGCTGATAAGAATGTGGAAAAATTGGAATCCTCATGCACTGCTGATGGGATGTAAAATGGTGCAGCTACTGTGGAAAACAGTTTTGCAGTTCCCAAAATGTGAAACATAATCCCCAAAATGTGAAACCATATGACCAAGCAATTCCATTCTTAGCAATATGCCAAAGAGAAATGAAAACATATGTCCAAATATCCATCAAATTATGAATGGATAAACAAAATGTGGCATACACATAAATGGAATATTAATCAGCCATAAAAAGGAATAAAGTACTGATACATGCCACAGTATATATGCACTTTGAAAGAATTATGCTAAGAGAAAGAAGATGGACTCAAAAGGCCACACATTTCATAATGCTACTTATATATAGGTAAATGTCCAGAACAGGTCAATCTATGCAGTCAAAAGACAGATTAGTGGTTGCCAGGAGACAACCAGTGTGGGAGGAGAGAATGGGGAGTGGCCATTAGTGGGTGCAGGGTTTCTTTTTGGCTGATGGAACTGCTCTGGAATTAGGTAGTGGTGATGGTTGCACAACTTTGTAAATATACTAAAACTCACAAAATTGTACACTTTCAAAAGTGTGAATTTTATGGTATGTGAATTACAGTTTACTTTCCTTTGTAATTCCAGGACTGACCCAAAAACATATTTGCTAAAAAAACAAAACAAAAACCACAAGTACCGTTTGCTTGTCAGGCTCCATAAGTGGAAATAATAAATAATAGGCTGGCCCCAAACATAAGTCCTAACCCCAAAGCACCTTCCATCTATACAGTGCCTCAAACTGTGGAACCCAGCTATGTCCTGGGACCATCAACCCTACAGATAAATATCATACCAGTCCTCCAGTTTTAAACTATGGAAGATACACCCCCCCTCCCCAGTAAATTAAGTGAAATCAGCCCTTCATCCCATTTGGTTCTAAATAGATGACTGTTGATGTAGCTAAATTATAATACACGTCTACTCCCCAGAATGGTTTAGTTCCTTATGTATTCCACCCTACTAATTTCAGTGATTACTGTCACCACTATTCACTCACAGATTATAGAAACCTGAATTTGGATGAAACTGTCCCACTTCCCTGTCAGCTACTTTAGGATAGGCATGCCATCTCTCTTTTTGTTTTTTGAGGTATAGGTGGTTTACAATATGATATTAGTTTCAAGTGCACAACACAGTGAACCACAATTTTATAGATTATACTCCATTGATAGTTATTATTAAGTATTGGCTATATTACCTGTGTTGTACAATGTATCCTTATTTATTTTATACATAGTAGTTTGTACCTCTTAATCCCCTATGCAGACATCCCATCTTATTAAGTCTTTGTATTCTCTGTACCTGCAGTTAGCAGGTGTCTGCTGAAGCGATGAAGAGATGTGTGTATCCATTCACGTAACGTCAGTAAGAGTCTAGCATGTGCCAAGTATTAGTCCAGGTGCTTGGGACAAAGCTCGCTGCTCTCGTGGATCTTACTTTCTAGTGAAGAGATATACACAATAAACAAATAATAGTATGACTGAGATTACAGAGAAAATAAAGCAAGGAAAATGAGTATAGGCGATACTGTAAAAGGAGGAAGGTAATCAAGAAAGGCCTCATTGATAAAGAGCATATAAACAAAAAGCTAAGGAGATTGGGGAGCAGAAATCTGGAGCAAGAGCACTCCGTGCAGAAGGAAGAGCAAGTGCCAGAGGGCTCGAGCAACAGCATGCGCGAACTGCTTGAGAAAGAGCAAAGAGGCCACTGTGGCTGGGACAGTGAGCAAGGGCAGTGTGGGGGAGATGAGGTCTTGAAGGGAACGGGGCCGCCACATTCAGCCACGTAGGCTGTGCGCTGTACGGTTCCAGCCTTGTGCAGTGAGATGTCCCTTGTTGGGGGAAAGGGGTGATGCAGGTGTTGGCAGTAGCCCTAAAGGCTCTTGTAAAGGTTCCATTTTTGTCACTACCCTGAGTAACACAGGAAACTGAGGACTTGAACAGAGATATCACATGATCTGACTTAGTTTTCAGAAGGTTGTCCTGGTTCCTGTGTGTAGAACAAACTTGGCAGGGGTGGATGCAGCAAGAGCAGAAGCAGGGAGACCAGTTAGGAGGTCTTTGCAGTAATCCAGAGCAGGAAGTAGAGGTTGAGGTGGTAAGAGTGTTGTCGTGATGAAAGCAGGGTCCTGAAGAGAAATGTGAACACCAGTATGTCACAGCAGCATTATTTATGACAGCTGAAAGATGGAAGCAACCCAAATGTCCATCAACAGATAAATAAGTAAAAGTGTGATACATATAATGGAATATTGTAGGTGTGCAAGCATGCTAAGTCTCTTCAGTCATGGCCAACTCTTTGCAACCCTATGGACTGTAGCCCACCAGACTCCTCTGTCCATGGGGTTCTCCAGGCAGGAATACTGGAGTGGGTTGCCATGTCCTCCTCCAGGGGATCTTCCTAACCAAAGGATCAAATTTGAGTCTCTTACATCTCCTGCACTGGAGGTGGGTTCTTTTCCACTAGCACTGCCTAGGAAGCCCCATAATGAAATATTATTCATCCTTAAAAGGAAGGAAGTTCTGATACATTGTACAACAAAGATATATCTTGAGGATATTATGCTAAGTGAAATAAGCCAGTCACAAATACTGTATGATTCCACTTACGAGATTTCTAGAGTAGTCAAATTCATAGAAACAATGTACAATGGTGGTCATTATCTTCATTTTAAATCTTGGTAGACCCTAACATAGTAGGCCCTAGTTAAATATTTGTTTAATTTATAAATTGAACCTTGTCTTTATTTCCCTCTGTATGCCTAGCCAGCATGAAAGGCAATATACCAAGTTTGGAAAGACTAGGGAAAAGTCAAATTATGCACATAATGAATCCCTCAGAGCAGGAAAAGAAAATCGCTAGAATTGCAGTCAACGAGTGAAGCCTGAAACAACTGGAGGGGCTCAGGCTAAGCCTTTGCCAGAGGTATCTGTGCTTAGCTATTGTGAAAACTAGGGACACTTCCAACTTCTCTGCTTAGATGGTTTAAATGCCAAGACCTGTCAGATCTTGAATACTAAAGTTAAAACAATTATAATACTTTCTTCAATTGCTCTTTTAAAATCGCTCTTTTCAGTAATACCATAGACTACAAATCTATGAGAGTTTGATTTTGTCCTTCTTTTCTGGATATAAACAATTAATGAAATGAATCTTAGTCAGAATTCAACCAAAGCAATTGGTTAAAATTTTTTACTTGAACAACTTTCAATTTACCAATGTTTAGTGTGAAAATATGTTAATACAGAATTTAAAAACAACAACTCCCCCTTCCCTGAAATCCCACCAGTGTCAAAATATTCTGACTCTGTTACATACCCACACATATCCTACAGATCCTGAATGAACCACATTGAATTGAAATCACAGTTAAAGCTGGAAGGAGCTTTTGGGTCATTCTAACCTGAGCCTGAGAAGTGAATGAGGTCACAGTTGTGTGATGGAACAAACCCTTTATTGGATTCTTGATCTGATTGAAGCCGAGAAGTTATAAGTAGCACCACTTAGAAGTTGGTGAATATCCAGATTTTATAGGAATCTATGAGGAGTCCTTTTTTTTAAAGTCTATCATCTCAGTGAGAGATTGAAGGTAGTTTTTTAAAGTAATGGTTATTTTGAGCCATGAGGATGATTTCACAGCACCTTTCAACTGCCTAAATTGTCAAGCCTCTCCAGAGTTCCCAGCTCTGTGGTAGGTTTCTAGATTTTGAGCACATGTAGTTGAGTTATTTAGAAACAACAGTTTTCCAGAGAATGAGATAAAAACTTTGGAAAATGGAACTCTAACCAAACATTAGAGTCTTTTTCTTCATGGTTTAATAGTATATGATAGTCTACTGTTCCTAAGTCAACACTCTATATTAAAAAGAGAAAAAGATCAACAATAAAAGGAGGGAAACCCTACCAACGCAGCTTCTGGTCCACAGGTCCTGATTTTTAAGCTATGCAGAAGTAGAAAGGAAGGACTAGGAAGGCCATAGTGGCTGAGAGTCCATTCAGGAGGGTCTAGGGTAGTAAAACAGTATTATATCCCACACCTATTCTTACTTTTAATAAAGACCAATGGGTTCATAAGAACTGATTGGGCAGGGCTGGACCAGAAGGAACCTCTGGGAAAAGCTGCTTACTACCAGGTAGCTATCCAAGACACAAGTGTTAGTCGCTTAGCATGCCTGACTCTTTGTGACCCCGTGGACTACAGCCCACCAGGCTCCTTTGTCCATGAGATTTTCCAGGCAAGGATACTGGAGTGGGTTGCCATTTCCTTCTCCAGAGGATCTTCCCAACCCAGGGATCGAACCCAGGTCTCCTGCACTGCAGGGAGATTCTTTACCGACTGAGCTACAAGGGAAGCCCACAAAACTGTATGCCCAACAAATTGCAAATGTTATAATGTCTTGAGATGAAAAATAAATTTTGTCTTTAAATAATTTTTTCTAAATATTTCCAGGATGCTTTACCACTTATTTTTATATAGGATCAGAATAATACTAATATATTCAGGGGGCTTCCCTGATAGCTCAGTTGGTAAAGAGTACGCCTGCAATGCAGGAGACCCTGGTTTGATTCCTGGGTCGGGAAGATCCACTGGAGAAGGGATAGGCTACCCACTCCAGTATTCTGGCCTGGAGAATTCCATGGACATACGGTCCATGGGGTCGCAAAGAGTCGGACGTGACTGAGCGACTTTCACTTCACTATGAAGGGGGAGCAATGGCAAGAAATTTTGCTTAGAGATTTTGGAATACTAAAGGGGCCAGTCCAAGTGGCCTTCCAACTCCCAACATGCACATACCTTTAACTTGCATTTGCACATATTATCTTCTTTGAGGCCCAGGATTTCAAACTCTAGGTCCTGAGTGGGGAAAGTATATAAAGTATATAAAGAAATTAATCTGTGATTTGATCCTTAATGATATCCTCTGAATTCCAGACAGGGTTACTGGCCACATGGCAGTTTCTGAAATTAAAGCAAAATTTAAACTGAATCCTTTAACAAAAGTACCCAACTTCCACAGTAGGAGGTAAGTTATGAATTTATTAAAGTGATCTATATATTAAGATAAAGAATTATTAAGGTAATGAATATATTAAATACATAAAGGCTATAATGGAACAGGTGAGAAACCTCCTCAGGGATCCATTCTGTGAAAAAGTTAATTATAAAACAAAACATCTGAATTGAAGATAAGTGTTTTTTATGAAAAGAAATATATATATCCTTTTGACTAGAGAAACTAGAGGGAGAATTCCTTAGTGGTCCAGTGGTAGGACTCGGTGCTCTCACTGCTGAGGGGCCCTGGATCAATCTCTGGTCAGGGAATTGAGATCCCACAAGCTGTGTGGTTCAGCAAAAAAAGAAAGAGAAGGAGTTCTCCCAAACAAGAGACTATTTTTGTTTGCAGGGACAGAATACTCTAGAGGGCTAGAGGTTGTCAGTTACACATTAAGACATATTAAGTATCAGTTTAAAGGAGAACAAATTTAGAGGATAATAAACTCCTAAGCGTCTGAATACAGAAAAAGAGTATGTAGCTCAAAATTGGCCAATAAAATGAAATCTGGTAAATTAACTGTGACTAACCTTGGGCGAGAGTTGGGATGAGGACTTCCCTAATGGTCCACTGGTTAAGACTCCGAGGGAGTTCAATCCCTGATCAGGGAACTAAGATCCCAAACACCAGTGGCTCAACCAAAATATAAAAAATAAAGTGAAATTTAAAAAATAAAATTGGGAAGGGAGGTTTGCCTGTGACATTAACAATAGCTTTTTCTCAATCTGATAACTACAAATTCCAATAAACAGTAACCACTAATGACTGCAAATAAAAGCTTGGTGCAAATTTTATCAGATCATAAGTCAAGAAGCCTCTCTCCTCTCTCACAATTATCCATTTTCCTTGTCACTTTGAGAGTATTTCCCCTAATGTCCTTAACCATGCCTTTGCTACAGGAATGTATTACTAACTTTCTTTACTGGGACATGGGTAAGACAACCTAGTGTGTGTGTATGCATGCACACACGCACGCGCACACACACACACACACACTCATTTGTGAGCAACTCTTTGTGACCCCATGAACTGTAGTCTGGCTGTCCATGGAATTTTCCAAGCAAGAATACTAGAGTAGGTTGCCATTTCCTTCTCCTGGTTATCTTCCCAACCCAGAGATTGAACCCGAGTCTCTTGAATCTCCTGCATTGGCAGTCAGGTTCTTTACCAGCTGAACCACCAGGGAAGCCCCCAAAACCTTAGAGTAGCCAGATCCCTTGATCTCATTGTTACTTCACCCTTCATTACAAACTGCCTTTTGAAGTGGTGACTTCCTTGTCACTGAAAGTAGCCAAGCAAAGATTAGATAATATCACATGTAGAGGGAATTCCTACATGAGATGAGAAGCTATACTGGGTTCATTCCAAATCTAAAGTTTTTTGAAACTTTGAAACAATGTAAAATAAAATAATTTTTTAAGTAAAAAAAACCTATTTTTCATGTTTGATCCAAGATAAGGTTTGGAATTCTGTCAAGAGTATGTTTGTTTTTTTAATGTAGCTAATAAAGACTTGAGATGATTCCCTTGAGGAGGGCCTGACAACCCACTCCTTGTTGTATTCTTGTCTGGAAAATTTTAAGGACAGAAGAGCATGGTGGCCCTCAATCCATGGGGTCTCAACAAGTCAGACACAACTGAGCGACAGGGCACAATAAGATTTGCATTGCCTGTCCTTCTACTTTCCTCTTGCTTCTTGAGAACTTCATATTTCTCCATCTACTGCATCATTTATGTCATGCAAAAGTAATCTGTTTATATTTAGAAATATAAACAATGAATATAAAATAACCTGAGTAAAGGTATCAAGTCAGTAATAAAAAGCAAACACCAGAAGAAATCAATGTTAGTAAAAGCTGAGAAAATAAGACTAATTAGATCAAATTCCATGTCAGAAATGTTGAGCTTGGTGTATTTTGAGACCTTATCACCTTCTTCTTTTTTCCCAGGTCCCTCTTTAAAAATGAGCTGAATTAACTAGATACTGTAGAGGATACTAAATTAATAAACCATAATTTTTAAATCTAACTTCAATGTTTATATTTCTTCTAGTTTTACTTTTTAAATTTATTATTGTAAAAGCACAAAAACTAAGAGATTACATATTTCTTAAAGCCTTAATTCTACTAGTATCAAAACTAAATGTTGGGAGGGATGTATACTTATGGTAGATTCACATAGTTGTTCAGCAGAAACTAACATAATGTTGTAAAGCAATTATCCTCCAATTAAAAACATATTTTCATTGAAACATGTTAATTATCATATGTGAAATCAATCGCCCACACCAGCTCGGGGCTGGTGCACTGGGATGACCCAGGGAGAGGGAATTGGGAGAGAGGAGGGAAGGGGGTTCTGGAAGGGGAACATATGTATACCCATGGCAGATTCATGTCAATGTATGGCAAAAACAACACAATAAAGTAAAAAAAAAAAAATTTTTAATAAATAAAAATAAAAAATACAAAAAAAATTTTAAAACCAGATTTATTTTTAATAAAATATATCCAGAAAATTGTGTTGATTATAAATTTATTATTAAATGACCATATTATTAAAAATCCAATTTTGCATAATACATTTTTATGTTCCTAAAATAATAATACATTACTGCAGATATATATAAAATATCCCCAAAGTATTCATCTGCTTTTTTTCAGATCTTATTTTCTGAGGAAACAAAAGGTCATCCAGGGTTCCAAACTTTCCTGAACCGTTCTCTCTTTTCTTTTTTCCCCCCTTTTATTGTTTTTGCCATACAATGCCATGATATCACCATGGGTTTACATATGCTCCCCCTCCAGAACCCCCCTCCCTCCTCCCTCCCTCCTCCCTCCCCCCGGGAAATCTCAATGCACCAGCCCCAAGCATCAATCCTGGGCTGGCGATTGATTAGACATATGATAACTAACATGTTTCAATGCCATTTTCCCATATCATCCCACCCTTACCCTCATCCACAGAGTCCACAAGTCTATTCTATACATCTGCGTTCCTTTTGCTGTCTCGCATGATGGTGAACCGTTCTCTCTTGATGAGAGATGTTAATAGACAGATAAAGTTGGCATGAGACACTGAGCAGCGGGGGGAGGTGGGAGATCAGCAGAAATCAATCTACTGCTATCTGCCCATATGATGTTAAAAAGACAGTTTGGCAAAGTTGTAAAATAAACATGAAAACAAAAGTTTTGCTACAAGTATATTCATCATAATAAGATTATTTAAACATTAAAAATTTGAAACAACTTATATTTCTAACAATAGGAATCGTGTAAGGCTTATATTCTTTAGCACTGGAGTCAAATAAATCTGGATTTGAATCCCAGGGCTTCCATTTATTCTCTTTCTGACTCAGGACAAGTTATTTAATCCCTCTGAGCCTCAGTTTCCTCTTATACAATGGAAGAAATAAAAAATTTTAAGGGGTTAGGGTGATGGGCAAGTCTAGAGCAGAAGAGGACCTCCATGGCCAATATCACTGCCCATCCATAGCTATTGGCAATTGACAGTAACAGGTCCCCTAGGTAGTGTGACTCGATATATTTTGATACTTACAGCCACTCCGTCAGCAAAAACTGATGAATGAAACTAATATTTGCTGGATTCTATACACATCTCTTTTCTCAGGGATAAAGATTTCCCAGGACTTCTGCCATGTCAATTACAGCACAAAGAAAGGAAGTTGAGCCCTTCACAAATGCGAGGTAATGAGAAACATGCTCTAATTAGTTTGAAACAACTAATTAGTATAAACAACTATGCAACAAGTTGTTTCACAGGGGTATAGATGAACAATTCTGTAACTGTTGTATACATAGGTTGAATATGTAAGTGACTGAATGGTAGATGGTGGGATCCAGGTTTCTCTCTGTTGGAGTGAGAGGTTTCAGATAAACAAGGGGAGAAGGCTAAAGTGAAACAGTGGGACTGGATTAGAGTAAGATGTCAGTATAAAATCATGTTTAGCTTAATATGGATGCAGATGGACAGATCAAGAAATAATCAGAGAGATGTGTATGTACATGGGTTAGTATGTGTGCCTGTACTTGGTAGCTCTGTTTGCTGAGAAGACAGAAGCACTGACACCCCCATAGCCACAAGCATACCTAGCATCCAGATCTTGATTTCCAGTGTCAGTCTCCTGTCCAAGAACCAGAGTTCCTTGAACAAATGGCTGATTCTAGGGCTTGGACGGAGAATATACAAGATGAACATGGAATGTCTTGCAGTGCCAGAAAGTTAGGAGACGCTCAAAATACAAAAGAACAGGAGCATGTCAAGGGATACAGAAACCAACCTGAGAGAGCTCACAACAGCCAAAACTGGAACAATTTGAACAATAAAAATAAATAGTATTGGATTATAACTCAAACCATAAAAAAAAATTGATGTCCCTAATGACAAAATAAATGATTGAGTTTTTTAAATGAAGAAGATACCAATCTCTCTTACAAAAGAAATCCAAAGAATGTATTAATAGATACTACCTCTTCCAGGAGGTGGAACTTAATTCCCCATTCCCCTGGGCCCTCCGTCCCTTTAACCTGGACTACCCTTAGTGACTTGCTTCCAAAGAGTAGAATATGAAAAAGAAAGGAAAGAAATTTACACTGGAAAAATCTGACAAACATTACCTCATCAGTGATAAGTCATGTTGATAGCCTTGATATAATGATGAGAACACCACTTCACTTCTGTGGTTTTCCTCCCCCAAACCCATAATCTCAGGCTAACTGTGAGAAAAACAGCAGAAAAACCCAAGTTGAATGACTTCCACAAAACACCTGAATAACACTCCTCAAAATTGGCCAGAGTGTCAGCAACAAAAAAAAAAAAAAAGGAAAGACTGATAAACTGTTAGAGAGAAGAGGCCAAAAAAATATGACAACTAAATGTAATAATGTAATGTGAACAGGATCTTGGAACAGGAAAAGAGTGGAGGGAAGAACCAGTAAAATCCAAATAACATGTGCAGTTTAGTTACTAGTACTACATTAATGTTGGCTTCATGATATGACAGATGTACTATAGTAATGTTAGGTGTTAATGATACAGGAATCTACAGGAACTCTCCGTGCTCTCTTTGCAACTACATCTAAAACCAATCTGAAATAAAATAAAAAATAAATTTTCAAACATAACATCACCTCTATGACTTCTCCTATTCCTTTCCTCTTGCTCCAGCCACACTAGCATCCTTGCTATTCCTGGAATGTGCTGGGCCCATTCCCCTAGGATCTTTGCTCCAGCTCTTCCCTCTGCCTGGTACTCTGTTCCCTTCCTCCAGATACCCACTCTCTCACCTTTCAAGTCTTTGCTCAAATCTTACCTTTTAATACAAGCAACCTATCCTTCAATCCTTAGAAATCCCAAGCCCCGACCCTGTGTTACATTTTTTTTTCCATAGCACTTACCACCTTCTAACATGCTCTCTAACTTATCTATTTATTACATTTGTATAAGGGCAGAATCTTTGTTAGGTGCACTAATGTATCCTAGGCACTTAGAGCAGCACCTGGCACATGGAAGGCATGTAGTAAGCATTTGTTGATTAGCCTTCATGAATGCCTACTACATGCCAGAAATAGTGGGAGAAAAAAAACACATCAGAGATAGTTCCAGCCCTTGAGAAGCCTGCCTTATATCAAAGGAGAAAGATATTAATTTTCCACACAACTATAGGGCAGTAATTTCTATAGAATTAATCACTCTTTTACATAGAGGCACTAAAACTCGAATGCGATATGAAATCTTTTATTCTAGTGCCACTTAGGGACTACCTTGTTCTGGATTTACCGCTTCATTGACTAATTTTGGGCTTTCCTGATGGCTCAGATGGTATAAAGTCCTCCAGCTAGGCTGGAGACCTGAGTTCGATCCCTGGGTTGGGAAGATCCCCTGAAGAGGGCGGGCAGTGGCTACACCCTCCAGTATTCTTGCCTGGAGAATCCCATGGACAGAGGAGCCTGGTGGGCTGTAGTCTATGGGGTCTCAAAGAGTCAAACAGGACTGAACAACTGACACTTTACTACTAATTTTAGAGAACATATATCTAATTTTGACTCCAGTTAATGCCTTGACTATTTCATTGAAAAAACTTTGAGTCTGTACAGAACATTCAGACTCACAGTTCTATGTAAGTCAGAAGTCAGATGGGCTCTGCTGGTTCTTCTTCGCTGGAGTCTTACAAGGCCAAAATGGAGGTGTTGGCCAGCCTGGCCTTTCATCTGGAAACTCTGGAGGAGCATCCACTTAGTGGCTTGTTCAGGTTTTGGCAGAATGCAGTTCCTTGCAGTCATGGGGCTCAGGTCCTAACTTCCTTGCTGGCTGATAACCCCGGAGTCTCTCTCAGTCCGTTAAGTCTACCTGAATTAGAAAGTCTTCCAATTCCACATCACCTGCCCTCTCCACCTTCAAACCAGCAACAACTTGTCAAATCCAGCTGCTTTGAATCTCTCACTTCTGCCACATCTCTCTTGCTTCATAAGGGATCCATTCATATAATCCAGGATAATCTACCTTAATTACATCTGCAAAATCCCTTCTGTCATGTAAAGTAATACATTCACAGATTTCAGGAGTTACGGTGTGAACATTTTTCAAAAGCCATTTTTGCCTACATTTTGCTTTTCCACCAAGTAGTTTAATCTAGTTCAAATGTCATGGAAGGACACTGTCCTTTATAAGAAATGCCTATTAAGTATATAGATTTCTCTAAATGCGTTTTCAGAACATGACCTCCAGCCAATCAACAGTATTGTCTGTCCCAATTCCATTAGAATATGTGTTTATTCTTAAATAACTTTCCTAACTTAATTATATTTCATCAGCTTTCCAAGATGCCTACAATTTCTTTAACAAGGATAAAACTGGCTGTATTGATTTACATGGAATGATGTGCACTTTAGCTAAGTTGGGAATGAATCTAACGAAGCACGATGTCTATAATGAATTAAGATGTGCTGATATTGATCGTGAGTACTTGAACATCATTTTTTATAGAAGATTTTTATAAATACATTTTTTCTCAAACTATATAAATATGAGAAGTGAGCCTCATTTATTTGCCAAAAATACGTTTATGTGTTTCTCTTTAAAGTTAACAGTGAGTTATGTGTACAAGTTATGAAATTGAATTAAAGCTACAAAATGGGCTAGTTTTTGAAAAAGCCTGTGTGGAAACCAAAAGTAACTGTTGTATTTAACATCAAATTCAGATTGCCTGTCATAATATACATTTTGGAGAGTACCTTGAAATAACAGAAAGACATTGACAATTTCAAAAATAACCTGTTACTGTTACCCAAAAACTGGACTCGCCTCTTATTGGGTGCTGAGCCAAAAGACACAATCAAGCCTAAGAGCAGAAGGGAGGATTCATTACTTGCAATAAATAAGGAGAACACTGAGGATATTTCCCAAAGCAATTTCTCCCCAACTGCAATACAGGAGAGGTTTTAAGCTAAGGTTGCGTATCTCTTCATGGAGGGGCCTGAGCAAAGGAGAATGCAGCATAGAATTGCGGCAGAGGTCAAACAGAGCCCAGGCTCTAGTTGATGGAGGTCATGATAGTCAGCAAAGGTCAGCATCTACAATCCTGAGGTAGTGTGGTGGTTTACAGCTCTAGGGGGTTTGGATCCTGCGAAACAGCTCAAGAATGTGCTTCAGGCTAATCTTTACCTCAGAAACTGAACTGGGAGTCTTTACAACTGATACATTATCTCCTGGTAATACCTGTTTGTTCTTAAGTTCTTCATTCCTTTAAAATAATTAACTATGTAACTCAGCTGGTAAAGAATTGCCTGCAATGCGGAAGACTTGGGTTTGATCCTTGGGTTGGGAAGAACCCCTGGAGAGTGGAAAGGCTACCCACTCCAGTGTTCTGGCCTGGAGAAATCCATGGACTGAATGGTCCATGGAGTTGTAAAGAATCGGAGACGACTGAGCGACTTTCACTCACTTCACTCACTCATATAGCATATTCTTCTACAAGGACAAGCACTGTGTCCAGATTTAGGTGACAGAATGGCTTAGGCCTAAAGTGATGTCTCTTATGTCAAGATAGTTAGGTCTAGTTGTCTTCTTCCCAGAATCCTCTACCATATCTGCTTGCATTACCAAGGACATCCAAGCCCTTTGTTTGTTTCTGTTTGAATCATAATAGTACAAATCTTCCTTCCATCATTAGTATACTGAATCTTAAATGCCACAGCATTTTTATTGATATTTTTTAAAGCATGTAAATAGTGTTTTCTTTGAATAGTAGTGATTAGTAGCCCAAGCTGGTATGTTGTGTGGAAGAAGTATTCAGCACAGTACCTTTTCCCACCACACCCTACTCATCTGCCAGGGTCCCAGTCAAATCAGCAGCACCCTTCATGGGAGAAGGTCACCGTTTAATTAAAGTATCACTCGTTTCCACTAACTCTGCCCAAATTTTTATCCTTTCATTGAAGCACACTCTAATAGCACTTGTTAGCCTTTAATTTTAGAGGAAAGGGGTACACTTCAGGGATAGTCTAATAATAAAATATAGAGGTGGATGTGAAATGGGAAGGTGAATATAGCCTTGTTCTGATCCTTGGATCTCTGTTGCAGAGGATGGGAAGGTGAACTTCTCAGATTTTTTAAAGGTGCTAACAGATAAGAGCCGATTCCTTAAGGCTGTGGGTAAGTATGTTGCTGATAGATGGCAGAGTAGTTGCAATTCACTGCATAGTAAATATTGTTCCTTTAGACCTCCAGTCAGGAAGGTGTAGTCTGGGATGTGATTTACTTTTGTACTGCTTCTCTTAAAACAAATTTTGCTAAGGAAACTGATACAGTTTTAGAATTTTAACTTAAATCCATCAAGTCCTTCTGCAGAAGACACTGCCTTTTGGACTTAAGTGAGAACAGTCAGGCATTGGTGTAGAAAATTTTGGCCACCTTTTATATTTATATACCACTCCAGTATTCTTGCCTGGAGAATTTCATGAACAGAGGAGCCTGGCAGACTATGGCCATGGACTGGCAGACATGGACACGACTGAGCAACCAACACTTTATATTGCTTGAATTGTTTACCAAGTGCATGTGCTACTTTGGGAGGTACTACTCTTACAAAAGAAAAATGTATACATATAGCACTCTAAACATTTTCTCCTGCAAGGCAGGAGACCTGGGTTCGATCCCTGAGTTGGGAAGACTCCTGGAGGAGGAAATGGCAACCCACTCCAGTATTCTTGCCTGGAGAATTCCATGGACAAAGGAGCCTGGTGGGCTACAGTCCATGGACTAACCGACCAACACTTTCATGTCATATATTTTTAGAAAAACGCTGTCTCTCTCATGCATATTTGAGTATAGATAATTCACTATTCCTGAAAAAAATCTTCCTCACCCCAATAAACCTCTGCTCTCAATGTGAGAGCAGGAGAGTCTGCTGGAGGTTCCAGAACATGTTCTCACACGAGGTTTAAATGACTTGGAGATACACTCAAATTATTGCTATTAGTCCTCTAATGGTTTGTTTATGAGTTTAACAAGCTGCCTTGGAAAATTTGACCTTATTCATATCATGTTTTCCAGATAAATACATTCCAAATTCCAAAGACTGTATACAGTTTTAAAAAAGACCTCCTTTCATAAGCTATGAACTGTCTTAGTATAAACAGAAGTTACTGTTTCAAGTATTGCTATAGTAACATGGGTTTGCCTGCACACCAGAGTTATGTTTATCAACAGAACGAACAGAACAATAGTTTATCATAGACGAACAGAACAATAGTCCTTAACACATAATTCATGTTCATGTTAAATGTATTACTGCATTTACTTAGAAGTCACTAAACTAAAAGTATTTCATTTTAAATCCCATGATTATTTTGTCTGTTCAGTAATCAAAATGACCTTCCTGCTAAACAGAACAGACTTTGAATGTTTATCTATAATTCTTTAGTTTTTGACTTGGTTTTAATATTGTATATACAGTAAAATGACTGTCACTTTAACACTTTTTATGATAATTTTTTTTCAGAAGGCATTTTGAATCTTTTTTTTTCCCTCCATAGTTCCAGAAAAGGAGACCTATTTAGATTTAGCTGGCAACCCAGGTATCCTGTTGTTTGAAATCCTATCAAAGCTTGTAGAGACTTCAGCCTTACCCAAAAAGGCAATATCAGAAATAGTAAGGTAGGTGGCAAAGGGAAAAAAATGACCTCAGCAACACTTAGGAGGATTTTACAAGGCAACTGCGTCTCTCTGACATCCTAACATGTCCACAGATCTGCCCTAAAACAAGGAGAAGGCAGCTAGCTATTCATGTGCTGCAACATGAGACCTCACAGCACCGCCTAGTTCTGAACCTGCAAGGCTGATTCAGACCATCTCAGGACCCCACTGAGAGCCTAAGATAGCCCAGAAAGTTCAGCTTCAGAAGATCCCTGGTAGCCTGGTGGGTACGATTCCAGGCTTTCAGTGCAGTGACCCAGGTTCAATCCCTGATAAGGGAACTGAGATCCTGCCAGCCCAGCAGCATGGCAAAAAAAAAAAAAATTCAGCTTCTCCTACTCTAGGCTATAAAATTGCAGAGTATTCCTCTGCAACTGTTCTGGAATGATTTGGGTTGAGCTTGGAAACTGAGTTTGAATATAAGATACTCCCATTCACACTGGATTTCTCAGGAGCACTGAGAAAGTCCTTTGGGACAAAGTACACCAATGTCATACCTCCCCAAGTAGTGTTTGCACTGGAGCAGAGCCAAAATTAGACTTCAGAATAGGATGGGGAAACATTCTCACACCCAAATGTGTTTATTCCAGCAAATGTCACTTTAGATACATTTCCTCAATATAGTTCTATCATGATATTGCAAAAATTAAATGTTGCCATTATCAGTCTTTTCAAAGCATTCTACTTTGAAAAGCATTACTCTTTCAAAGCATTCTACTACCCCATTTAAAGAGATTTAAAAATATAGAATACCACCAACAATGTAAAATATCCTCTGCTCCTCAACAGGTAATCTCTTTATACTGTCCCACACCTCGATCAGATGTAGAACAGAGGGTGCACAACTTTCTGCACTTCATTCCAAGTATCACATTCTTAACCTCTCAGCCTCAGTTTCCTCATCTGTAGAATGAGGATAATAATACTTATAATACACTTAAAGGGCAATTGTAAGGACATCTGGTAATGCAGGTATAGTGCTTAGCAAACATAAGACCTCAATGAATGTTAACTGTTATCATTATGTGTTATGTATATGGGCTTCCCTGGTGGCTCAGAAGGTAAAGAGTCTACCTGCAATGGAGAAGCCCTGGGTTCGATCCCTGGGTTGGGAAAATCCCCTGGAAAAGGCAATGGCTACCCACTCCAGTATTCTTGCCTGAATTCCATGGACAGAAGAGCCTGGCAGGCTACAGTCCATGGAGTTGCAGAGTCGGACACGACTATGCAACTGACACTTTCACTTTCAACTATGTGTATAGGCATAGAATATACATATTATCTATTTTAATCCTCACATACATGGCAATAAAGATCCCACATGCTGCAACTAAGACCCAGCACAGCCAAATTGAAAAAAAAGAAGAGAATCAGGACAGTAAAGAATCGAGAAACCAAGGTCACAGAGAAATTCAACAGGATAGGTGTTACACCAGTGTTAAATACTAAAGTGAGGCCAGGTAAAAATGAAGACTGAATGGATGGAATTAGCTTTGGTAGTTTAAGAAATCATAAGTGAACTTCAGTTCCAAAAGGATGATGGGAAGAAAGCCAAGTTTTAGAGGGTTAAAAAATAGCAGTCACGTTAAATATACTAGAATAAGTGCATGTTTTAACTTTTTCTCCCTTCTGAAATTGCACTAAAATAATGGCAAAATCATTTTAGAGAGCATAAAAACAGGAAGAGCTGAAAAATGATATCAACATAATTGGAAGCTGGACAGGAAATGAATGACTGTTTACAGGCTAGTGATATCAGAAGAAGCTGAAACTTGAATGGCTTCAGTAGAGAAGGTCAAGAAGCAAGCCAGGTCTCACTGCAGAACACTTGAAACACTTAGGAATTGAGATACTAGACAGCAGAGGTGTAGGGAGCCCAAAATAAAAATACTAGTTAAAAGTAGCATTGAGAAGCAGATTGACCCTTGGATTCCTTTCTCTAACCCCACACAACAAGTGACTGCTTGGCAGTTAACTCTCTGAAGAGGTTGTACCAGAAAAACTGTTTGGGCTCAGGGAGATCAGACATAACTGAGGAGGAGGGTATCATTGAAAACAGGGTTACAGGAAAGTCCATTTACTGAATGGTGAGACTCTACCAGCCACCTTCCCCTTCTCTAAATCCCATTAACAGCTAGACTTTTATACCACTCAGATAAAATATTAGAGGACCCCTCTCTGGAGAAACTGACCAGACAACCACAGAGAGAAAAAACCCAGACAACCATAATTAAAAGATCCTTAATGAAACAAGGCTCCAACCAGTTACCTGACAGTACAGTCCCTACTCAATAAGACCCACCACACCAAAGAGCTTCCAGTTGGCCTTAAAGAGTATTTATTCTCACTCTTAAGTATGAATAGACATCCAAAGATCAAGACATAGTTAAGGAAAACCTGTGTTAGTGAAGAAAGATTGAAACAGGAAAAAAGGAAGGAAGGAAAGAAGGGAAGGAGGGAAGAAAGGAAACAGTTGTAAACATAACCTAGTATATTATCAGACAAAGATTAGAGTTTCAGGGAAGGGGGAGTATAGACTAGAAAACAGTAGTTTTCAAACTTGGGCATGCATCAAGATCACCTAGAATCACCAAACCACATCACTGGACTCCAGGGTTTCTGATTCAGGAGGTTTGTGTGAGACCCAAGAATTTATATTTCTAGGAAGTTCCCAGTGCTGCTGCTGCTGGTTTGAGGACCACACCAGAGCCATCAACTCTGTAAGCATTCCTTTGAAAGAAAAGAAAGATGAGCCTTAAAGAACCTGGTAAAAATTAAATTACACTGAGAGAAATAAGCATTATTCTATATTCAGAGGCAAGTGAGAACACTGTGGATGGATGGATTCAAGACTAGGAATGGAAGTGGCTCAGCATCAAAAAAACAAACAACCCTGCACTTCCCTGGTGGCTCAGTGGTAAAGAAACCACCTGCCAATGCAGGAGACACAGGTTTGATCCCTGATCCAGGAAGATCCCATATGCCACAGAGCAGCTAAGCCCACGCACCACAGCTGTTGAGCCTGTGCTGTAGAGCCCGGAAGCAGCAACTGCCGAGCCATCCGCTGCAGTTACTGAAGCCCACACGTCCTAGAGCCTGTGCTCAGCAACAAGAGAAGCCACCACAACAAGAAGCCTGCGTATCACAGCAAGAGTAGCCCTTGCTCTCCTCAACTAGATAAAGACTTGTGCAGCAATGAAGACCCAGCACAACCAAAAACAAATAAATAAATTTTTAAAAAATCAACCCAATCAAAAAATGAGCAGAAGACCTAAATAGAAATTTCTCCAAAGAAGGCATACAGATGGCCAAGAGGCACATGAGAAGATGCTCAACATTGTTAATCATTAAAGAAATGCAAATCAAAACTACAATGAGATATCACCTCACACCAGTCAGATAAGTCTACAAACAATAAATACTGGAGAAGGTGTGGAAAAAAGGGAGCCCTACTAAACTGCTTGTGGGAATATAAATTGGTCACAGCCACTATGGAAAACAATATTCAGGTTCCTTAAGAAACTAAAACTAGATCTACCATATGACCCATCAATCCCACTCCTGGGCATATATTAGAGAAAAACCTGGTTTGAAAGGATATATTCAACATTCATTGTGGCACTGTATACATGGATGCAACTAAAATGTCCATTGATAGATGACTGGATAAAGAAGATGTGGTACATATATATATATATACAATGAAATATTACTCAGCCATTAAGAAGAATGAAATAATGCCATTTGCAGCAACATGGATAAACTTGGAGATTATCATACTAAGTAAGCCAGACAGAGAAAGACAAATATGATATGATATTGCTTATATGTGGAGTCTTTTAAAAATGACACAAATGAACTTATTTACAAAACAGAAACAGACTCACAAACTTAGAGAATGAGTTATGGTTTCTGAGGGGAAGAACAGGGGAAAGGAATAGTTAAGTAATTTGGGATGGACATGTACACACTGCTACATTTAAAATGGATAACCAGCAAGGACCTACTGTATAGCACATAGAACTCTGTTCAGTGTTATGTGGCAGCCTGGATGGGAGGGGAGTTTGGAGGAGAATGAATATATGTATATGTATGGGTGAGTGCCTTCACTGTTCACCTAAAACTATCACAACATTGTTTGTTAATCGGCTATACTCCACTACAAAATAAAAAGTTTAAAATAGTAACCAACAAGGACCTACAGGGAGCCCTGCTCAATACTCTGTAATATCCTAAATGGGTAAGTAATATGGAAAAGAATAGACACATGTATACGGATAACTGAACCACTCTGTGGTACACTTGTAACTAACACAACATTGTTAAGCAACTATACTCCAATATAAGATACATTTTTTAAAAAAGGTTAGAGAAGGAAGCATCTGATTACAAATCAGCCTCCAATCAGGACACAATCAGCACATCTCCTACCCAACCACTGCTGCAGCTCCGATATTTAGAACGAGTTCTTTCCTTCTTCCTGAGAGGAAAAGAAAGGTTCCCCATCACCATCCCAGAGAGAAGTGAAGCCTGATGCTGTAGTAGAAAGAAACCTGTGAAGTAGTGAGAAGCAAGGTCCTGTGTCTTGTTCTCTGGGACACTCCTCCACTCAGCACAGTGTGAGATCTTCCACTTTGGTACTGAAGCCCCCACTGCAGCAAAGCAGTGAGAAACACGTTTTCCCACCTGAGCTGTGAGCAACCAGACCCTTCAGCTGCTAAGAGGAGTCTCTGTCCCAGCAGCAAGAAGGAATCTGACTTGTCACTGATATTCCAAACATACCTTTGGGGATGTTTGTGCTGTGAATTAGTCCTTTATCATATGTAGCCTGTGGTACATAAAGAATTTATAACCTAAAATGCATAGTAACAGATCTCCTAAATATGTTCATACACATGACTGCACGGACAGGTACACATGCACACACACCCACACACAGATTGTGAAGAATTACAGTAGTGATTTACTGTGGACATCTGTGGATAATAAGATTACTGGTAACATTTCTAACTCTTCCAGATTCTTTGCTATGAGAATTTCTTTTAATTTAAAAAATGGTGCTCAGGGCTGGTGCACCAGGATGACCCAGAGAGATGGAATCGGGAGGGAGGTGGGAGGGGGGATCTGGAAGGGGAACGCATGTATACCCATGGTGGATTTATGTCAATGTATGGCAAAACCAACACGATAATGTAAAGAAAATAAAAAATAATATAAAAAATGTTACATGTTAAAACCCAACATAAAATTACTATGCTATACACCTGTAGCCTATGATATTGTACAGAAGCTGCACTTCAATTTTAAAAAACAAACCACAAAATAATATAATAGTAGGCATGACTAATGCTTATAGTCAAGTTGATACCACTTAAGGGTTTGTCAGAGATCAAAATTGCTAGGTGTTTTTCTAGACAAGACTGGGAAGTCTTGGAGCAGAAGAAGGAAGCCAGAGCCCAGAGACTGCATATATAAAGTAATCAAATGGTCTGTGGAAACTGTCAGTAGATATTATATTAATGTCACATAAATAATATTAAATGACATACAAATTAAACTTAAACATATTCAGCATATATAACTTGCAAATTGACTTATTCTTCTTTCTGTCCAACAGTCAGGCACTTTTTAACCATCTCTGTATTACCTTTTTTTCCTAGCTATTTCCGAAGAAAATTCCGGGAAACCACCTCAGGAATGGCGTGGAGCCCCGATACTACAGGTTATGGAAAAAGGAGATTTAAGCCAAACATATGCACACCTCCAAGCTCAAGCACAGCTGCCTTCACTAATGCTGCTCGGATTGCAATAATGAAAGAAAAGGATTTATTTAAATTTCTTGACGAGCTCAAGAGTAAGCGTCATTTGTCCTCCCCCCACCATTATAAAGGATGTCTGTGTATATTACTGGTCAGAAATAAATACTAGATGCCAAGTGCTTTAAGAGTAGGGCCACAGCCTATTCTGAGTGACTGGTCTGTCACACAGATGTCATTTGAAACAAATGTACATTTTACCTGAATCCCTACACACCTGGATGAAGCTAAAAGTCTGTGGATGGGTGGGGTGGTGCAAGCAGGAGAATGAAGAAGGGGTGGCAGGAGATGAATAGGCAAAGCGCAAGTTAGGCACCACATTTATGTCTCCTGTGGGAATTTCTTCTTGCATTTTTTTCATGATACCAGTTTTTGTCTTTTCAGAATGCAATCCTCCTTCAGATAGTCCATATTCAAAAATACCCATCTTTCCACTGTTTCCTAATGTGGATGGAGTGGTAATGGGAAAGCCATTCAAAGACATACAGAAATTAGAAATGCTGAAGAGAAAGGAGCCTCTGAATTTCTTTGAGAACTATTTTTTCCATAAAAAAGACTGGAAAACACAGGTGAGATTAAGATTATGTCATATCAGTTCAATATTTAGGTTTTTAAGTTCTACCTTAACAGTACTAGTAATGTGCTTATTAATGACAAATATTTTCAGTCATGATATCTCTAACCAGACTCCACAGCCATGTTCCTAAATTTAAAGCCCAGGTATAAATATTCCAAGGCTTCCCTCATAACTCAGTGGTAAAGAATCCACCTGCCAATGCAGAAGACACAGGTTTGATCCCTGGGTCGGGAAGATCCCCTGTAAAAGGAAATGGCAACCCACTCCAGTATTCTTGCCTGGGAATTCCCATGGACAGTGGAGCCTGGCAGGCTATAGTCTATAGGATCACAAAAGTTGGACATGACTTAGAGACTAAACAACAACAATAAATATTTCATTTAATTTAATCAATTCATTAAAATTGCTGAAAATGTATAATACTATAATTCTAATCTCGTCTGTTATAACATCTAATCTAGTGTACTATAAATGTTGATTAGAAACCAAAGAATGAAACTTTCAAGTTTCAGGGACTTCCCTAGCAGTCCAGTGTTAAGACAACATGCTTCTGCTGCCAAGGTCACGGGTTCAACCCCTGGTTGGGGAACTAAGATCCTGCATGTTGTGTGGCACAGTCAAAAAATAAAAAGTTATTTTAAAATTCTACATGGCAAAAAAAAGTCACATTTGCAACTCATAATACAAATAGCTAACTTCTCTAATACATCAGAGAGCTTCAAAGGGGTTAGAAAAAACTAATCCATATAAAAATGAGCAAAAGAGTTTTACTTCTTCTTTTCCAATCTGGATTCCTTTGATTTCTTTATCTGCTCTGATTGCTGTGGCCAAGACTTCCAAAACTATGTTGAATAGTAGTGGTGAGAGTGGGCACCCTTGTCTTGTCCCTGATTTGCAGATGACATGATCCTCTATATTGAAAACCCTAAAGACTCTACGAGAAAATTACTAGAGCTAATCAGTGAATATAGCAAAGTTTCAGGATATAAAATCAACACACAGAAATCCCTGGCATTCCTATACACTAACAGTGAGAAATCAGAAAGAGAAATTAAGGAAACAATTCCATTCACCATCGAAACAAAAAGAATAAAATACTTAGGAGTATTTCTACCTAAAGAAT